>VYXD01007946.1:0-18337 GCA_013397195.1 Hylia prasina
ATTTTCTCATTCTGTGTTTTTTCCAGGGCAGTGTTTGGAAGGGGCTTTTTTTTGTTTGTTTGTTTGTTTCTTTGGTTTGGATTTCTCCATTACTAAACAATGAGGTATGGAGAGTTACAAAAGAAAAAGTCTACTTTCTTTTATTGCTCCCTCTGATATACACCTGCACATCAAGTTACTGCGGGTACTGTACCTGGGTAGAATGAGACCTGTTGGGGGCTTAAAAACAGAAAAACCCACCACCACGGCCTTTACAGTTTTCTCCATTCAGGTTTTTGAACTTAGCAGAAAATACAGAGGTTTTGCTGGTTGCCCCCAGGAGCTGCCAGGACTGGACCAAGGGCACAGCCAAGGTCATGTGGCACTCACACTAATTTCAGTTTGCTTCATGCCTAGCAATTTGATTTTTGTAACTCTCCCATCAAAAGAGCTTCAGCCTGAGCTCAAATAAGCTTCAAAACCTGAGAGGGACCTTCAACGTGAAGGAAAGAAAACACCACAGTCCACATAAATAAATGTCATCTTTATTTAACCAAATATAATTTATCCATTAGGTCAACATCTGTCAGTTATAGGAACTATAAATAATTAAGACAGCCTTTTTCCTTTAATAAAAGAGTAAACCAGGATTTTCATCTGCAGGCAGCTGTAGGGTAGGCATACATTAGGGTGCATGCAACCAGTGGGAAGAGGGTTTTTTTCCCACCAATATTCCTCAGTTTTAAATTAGATTCCTCCCTAACCATTCCCCAAGCACACCTTTGACCATATGTAATGTACAGACCCCCTCCCCAGCCCCACCACCCTCGACAATGAGAGGCATATTCCTCTTCTGGAGAATCTTTTCCTGAGGGATTAAATGGTGATGTGACACCAGAAAGGCCAGCAGAGTCTCTCTATATCCATAAAAGCTGAAGTGGTAATGAAGAAGTCTTGCATTCATTCCTCAACCTCAGGCAGAGAAATCAGGTGAGCAGTTGAGAATATGCCAGAAAATATTCCTGAAGTCCCTGGGCTGAGAGCTCAGCACAGCAGGGACAGGGTTGGTTTTGTGGTTGGGTTTTTTTACTTTGAGCACAGCTTTGGCCAAAGGAGATCTGTGAAATGTCACCAGAGTGGAGAGAGGAGGATCAGAGCTGCTCCCACACAGGACACCGAGCAAGGAGGAGGAGGGGAAGGGAGCCTGATGTTGGATTAGCAAAGGAAAAAAGGGGGAAATCATGTCAAAAATACAACACCTGCTCTTCTGAGGGACCAAGAAGGAGCAGCCTGGAGCCCACCTCTGACTCCTGCATGCCTCCAGGAGCAGGGAAGGGTTTCCACCACTCCAGAGAGGGCCTGCAACAGGCAAGAGTCCTGGTTTGGCTCCACCTGCTCCCATGGATTTCCAGAACTCCTTAATCCTGACCCTCTTCTCCAACAGCATCATCTCTGGATGTCCCAGCTCTGCACCCAGATCCTGGGCTGGGACAATGATCCTGGCCTAACTTTAGTCTTCATTTGCCCATCTGGGTGCACTAGCTCTGTTTTTTTTTCCCAGCATGGCTTAACAGGAAGAGAAGCAATTGCAGCCAGCCCTGATCTGAGCAGCACAAAATGCAGGAGGGGAAGCAGCAGAGGAGGGATCCCTGCGCTCCCAGTGCTCAGCCAGGGCTTCCCAACAGGGCTGAACCCCAACCCCAGATTTTACACCCAGGCAGGGAGGTTCCTGTGCCATTGGGCTTCAGCCATCCAGCTGTGCCTGCATTTCCAGCTGCTTGGCACCGATGCAGCGAGAGAAATCCCATGGAGCCCATGCATGTCCTTGGAGGATGCAAAAATGATGGAGGAGCAAAATGCTCCTCCCCAGCTCAGAACTGCTGGAGGAGCTGCTGGGTGGGTCCTTCCTGGCTGCAAGGGGCCCCTCAGCAGCACTCAGCAACCAAAAGGAAACCTGGACACAAAACCCAGGAGCTGTTTGTCCATCCACCCCTCTGGGAAAGTCAGCTGCACTGAGGAGACCCACGAAAATGGAGCAGCACAAGGAGACAGCGCCCAGGAGGGCTCCAGCAGATCCTGCAAGAGGATCTCTGGCAGGTGTAAGTGGGATGATGGGTGGGGAGAGCTCCCGGGACCTCTGGGTGAACTGGGCTCAACAGGGCAGAAGCAGCACGCTGCAGTCTGGGCTGGGTGGCGGAAGGGAGCCTGAAGCTGCCAGCAGAGCCCAGCCAGGGGCTGGGTCTCTCAAAGGAGCTCACTCACATCCCTGGGGTGAACACAGGAGCCTTCCTCACCATCCTCATCATCCCTCTCACACACACTCCTCAGTTTTGGATATGGGAGCTTCAGAGAGCCAATGCAAGGGTCCTCCGTGCCCTCAGCCATGAGGTTGTATTTGGCTAGAAGGTGCCAGCTCAGCAAAACAAACCTGAGCTCGACCTGCAGGGTTTAAAACGCTTATGAAGCGAAAAAAGCAGCCCTTCACCTTGAGGGGGTGGGCGGGGTCTCCCTGCATCATTTGGCTGAGCAGGAACTTCACTTGGTTCAGACACAGCTGCTATGAAAATTGCACTTAGTGATTGTCTCATTACACCTTTTTTGTTTGTTTGTTCGTCCTCCCTAAAACTAGATAGATCTTCTGTACAAACTTGGCTTGAAATATAAACCACGTAAAATTCCCATTGAAAATAATGAGAATCCAGTATCAAAGGTGAAGTCTCAAGAGAGAGACAGGGCGGGAGGAGGGGGAAGCAAAGAAACAACAAAGGGAAGGAGGAGAGCTGTGGGAAGGGAGGAGCAGCGGGATTTAATCCCCCACGTCGGAGTCCCGGTCACCAATGAGCCAGAGCACGTGGAAGCTGAGGGCCAGGAGCCCTGTCCCAATCAGGTCCCCCAGAGCTGTCAGGTAGGGGATGGAGAAGTTGTCGGGATCCAGGTGCCTGCCCCACATCCAGTGCACCATCCAGTCCGCAATGTAGAGCAGGATCAGGACCTGCAAGAGACACATCAGCCACAGCTCCGGAGCCCTGCAAGCTCAGATCAGTCTGCCTGGCTCAGGGAAGCACAGCCACGTGCCAAAAAATGGAGCTGGAACCACCTTCCCCAGTGCTGCTCTCTCAGCTGCATCCCCGAAGCAACAAGTGCAGCTCCAAGAGGAGAGAGTTTCAGTGGCTCCCTGAGCATCCCAGTGCCCTTCACAGCCTCTGCCTATGCTCCTTCAGCTTCCTCTCACCACTCAATTTGGGCTTAAACTGGCACCTCACCACCAAAAAGTCTCGAATTTGCACCTGAATTTTCAGCTCTAACCAGAACAATCTTGAGGAGATGTGGGGCAGAGGGGGGACTGTCAGACAGGGCCAGCAACACCTGGCCTCCAGAAGTTTTTTTTTAGAGGAATTTAAAGGCATAACATTTTTAAAGGAATAACTTTTCTAAAGGAGTAACTCTCCTACAGGAGTAACTTTCCTACAAGAATAACTATCTGGCCCAGCAGCTGGTGCTAGAATTTTCTCCTTCATCTGCTCCAGAGCAGCAAGAGGCTCACGTTGGTATTTAAAAACAGACAAAATCTGCAGAGGATCCTCTCAAGCCTTTGGTTTTGTGTGACCCTCACAAGAGTCATCCCTGTGGGCTCCCACAGCTCCAGGAACTGCCAGGGGAAAGGGCAGCACAGGGCACACATTCCCTGAAAATTCCAGATCCTCTTTTCATCACCAGGCTTTTTCAAATTGCCAAATCACCCCCAGAGCAGATTAGGAGAGATACTTTGGCTATCAAAAGGACTTACAAGAGACAAAAGGCAGATTCAAAATTCCCCAAGAACAGCAGGATGGAGGAATTGCGTGTACAGGTGTCCACCAAGGCATGGCTCAGTTCTACCTGGTATCTCTCAGGCAGAGACAGCGTCTCTACACCTGAACAGGTCCCCAGTGCAGGTGACACCCATGTCCCCTGAGCCAGCCCAGTCCCCTGAGGGCTCCCATCTCACCTGGAGCAGTGCTGCTGTCATGTAGAACATGATGAAGATCAGGGTGAGCGTGGTGTGTCCCCCCTGCATGGAGTGGATGGTGTAGAGAAACACCAAGTGCCCAGGCACCACCAGGAGGAAGAGCACGCGGGCAGAGCGGGAGTTCACATCTGCAAAGGGGACATCAGGCCTGATTTAGACCCTGGAAGTGTCCAAGGATAGGTTGGGCAGGGTTGGGAGCAAGCTGGGATAGTGGGAAGTGGATGAGATTTAAGGTCCCTTCCCACCCAAACCATTCCATGATTCTGTGACCCAAGGCCTGCAGACTGGCACAGATTTTGGGGTGTCTCTGTCTGGATGATCCTGTGGGTCCCTTCCAGCTCAGGACATTCCACGCCCACATTTCCCCCCACAGCAGAGGGCAGGGAAGCACCAGCCCCGAGCAGGGCTGAGCCCCCTTGGCTGTGACAGTGCTGCAGCCACTGCCACGGGGAGCTCAGCTGACACCAACCCCTGGACCCGATGGCTGTACCTGAGCTGAAGAAGGTGCTGCAGGGGCTGGGGCACTTCCGAGGGGCTGTCCCAGGGCTGTCTCCAGGCACCCCGCTCATGTGCAGGTAGGTGGAGATGCGGCTGGCCTGCACTGCCACCAGGTTGCCACCCACACCTGCAGGGCACCAACAGCGCTCAGAGCATGCCCCAGACACTTCCAGGAGCTCCTTTCAACGGCCAGCAGATTTGAAAGTGCCAGAATTATGGCACTTCCATTATAGCGCTGGAATTATGTAGGACAGTCTTGTTTCTGACCCCAATTCTACTTTTGCAGGATATGAGGAGCTGGGACAAAGATGTGGCTGTTCCCCCTCAGGCCCCTGAAAAAAACTGAAAAAACTGAAAGCAGTTCTGTTACTGCAGCTCGGGGAGGAAGAAATATATGAAACAAAAGTGATGAATCAAGCACCAAAACAGGCATAAAAAGTGCAAAACCATTATTTTTCATATGAAACTGTGAAAGCCACCAGCACGAGATGCACTTGCTCGGAATTAACTCCACCTATTGCAAAAAAAACAATTAAAAAATGAGTTTTCCTGGTTCATCAGGCAGAAAGGAGGTGAAAACTTTATGCCAGAACCAATTAGATTTCCTGACCCTAAGACACAAATATAAATCTTTGTGTTGCCAGGTGACACAAGGCAAATATTTTGGAAGGTGGGAGTGTTCCACCAGACAGGAGGAATAAGGTGAGACAGTTTCAGGGTCAGTTTGCCACCTATAAAATAGTCTTTCATCAGTTCTTTTAGAGAGGCAAGTCTCTTTTGGTCTGCTAAGGAAATGAGGAAGTCTCTGAAAATGTGGTTTTTTAGGGAATAACCTCCCAAGCCTTTCACCTGAAAGGGTAGCAGGGGAGCAGCCAAACCTGTGGGTGCCCCAGGCACCCTAAAAAGAGAATTATCATCCTGAAATCCCAGGGAATTCCAGTTTCCTGGGGTGGGGCAGGACTCACCGTTGATGACAGGTGTGAAAACTGCCATGCCAGCAAAGTTGGGGTCCGACACCGTCCTGTCCAAAATCAGGCCCCCGATGCTGCAGGGGCAGATGGGGGAAGTCAGTGCTGGATTTTAGGAGGGATGGGACCACTTCAAGACCTTTCAAACCATTATTGCTGCAGTCTCATCCAAAGGTGAGAATCTTCACCACATGCCGAAAGTCTGTTGTTAGTGGTCCTCAGTGGTCCCAAGATCACAGGTTACAAGGTATTTTAAAGGTTAATTATTGAATTTCTCGAAGAGCCAGATGTATTCAGCTCTGCAGGGCTCAACACCTCTGAGGGTGTCCAGCACCTCGCAGAAAATGGCTTCAATAACTAGCGAGGCTGCATGGCTGAGTGTGTCTTGAAAAGGCAAGAAGGTTTTAATAAAAGAAAACAATTCAAAACCAACAGAACAAAGCTGTCCACGGTGTAGGGACAGGCCCCACACACCTGCTGTAACACCCCGAAAATGCGCTGAGAAGCCTCCTGCTATGGCTTAAGTATTGAACCATTTGGGTGGGTTTTTGGCAATCAGCCCAATAGAGAACAGCTACATTTCTGAGGAGCAGGCAAAGGGACCTGTCAGTGGTTTTGTCTTGGCACTGAGCCAATTATGGCCAGGAGAGCAAAGACATTTGTGAGTCCTTTACCTTATTAGAACAGCAAGGGGTGAGTCTTAAACCTTTCCCTGTATGGAAACCCCTGCTCGGGTGTGGGGTGCCTTCCAACAGTTAATTAGCCAATAAACTACTGCCACAAAGAACGTTTTTACTTTCACACCAATCTCTAATTAATTTGTCTTACATGTCTCTGCTGCAGTCTGGACTCTCTTGACCAATCACCTAATGACACACAAACTTACAGTACTACAGCTTAAAACTTCTTATTACCTTTATTACTACTTCTATATCTTAAACTTTAAACTCCAAAACTTTCCATTACCTGGCTTAATGTGTTTCTACCTAAACTACAAACTCACATTTTTAGTTATGGTCTCTAAACTTGGAAGCCTTTTCCAAGGTCTCAGGTCGAACGCTGTACTCATTTTTTGGTTTGGGGCCTGCATGCCCAAGTTTCTGAGAATTTTCTGGGCCTGTGTTGCAACACTGGAGGCTGAAAAGTTCAGGCTTTCTGTGTTAAAAGACACTGACCCTCAAGCAAGCACTACATTTCACTTAAGGCCGTAGAACAAGCTTCCGAAATCGAGTGACAGCACTGGGATTATGGGTGTGTGGTTTTGAACAGTGCTGTGTGATCTCATAGGGCTCTTCACCTTCTTTTTGGTTTGGGGTGTTTTTTTCTAATTGGGTGAAAAAGGTCCGCATTGCAGGCCTTGGGTGGTCAATTATTGGGTTAAAACTATAAATAACATAGGTGTCATCCCGTTATTGGACAGTTTACGCTTAAATAACCTTGGAAAGAGTTAGAGGCACCTCCATTTCCTACCTTGTTAGTTAGAGCTCACAGCTCATGAGACTGCAATATAGATAAGAATTAATAAACACTGAGTCCAAACACGAAACTGAGACTCCTGTGTATTAATCCCGGCTCTAACACAAAGAAAAGAAGATGAGAAATCCACAGGCCTGGAATTCACACCATGGAAAGACCCCAAGGAGGCTTTGGGGACAGGGCCAGCCCCACCTGCTGATGGCCATCGCAATGATGACAGGCTCCCAGCCCGAGTAGAGCACCTCCCGTGTAGCAGAGTTCCTCCTGGCAATGATGACCCAGATGGGCAGCAGGGAGATGAAGAAGGCGCACACCAAGGGGTTCACGTAGGCTTTGCTCTCTGGGAAGAAGAAGAAGAAGCAGAGAAATCAAAGCCACATCCTTCAGGAGCTTCAGGAAGGGCAGAGAAACCTGCCCTGGACTCTGCAGGACCAGTCTCTGGTGGTTCCTTCTCCCAGGGGTGAGCTGTACCCACAGGGGTGACAGTGAAACACTTGAATCTGTTTCCCAGCAGATCTGAGTGAGATATCTTCAATTCCAGCTGCTCACCCCCACCTCCCACTCCCGGGCAGGATCTCCCAGTGCTGCTTCCTTCACCCCTGGATGAACCCGGCTGAGTCACAACCCTATGTCCCAGAAAAGGAAGGAAGAGGAGGAAGGAGGAGGAAACTGGGAGTCTCCAGCTGCAGCCCTGCCCTGAGGATCCCGGCTGGAGCTGCCAGCTCAGCAGATGGAACCCAAATCTGCCTTCTCCCACTGCTCCAGCCCCAGCCAAGCACCTGGAAGGGGCCAACCTCTCCCTGAGCACCGTACCTGGAGAGGAGGTGGTGAGAAGGTCCATTCCCTCCCCTAACCCGAACTGAGGGAGCTCCAGAGCAGGTACCCCACCAACCCCAAGAACAGAGGGCAGAGGAAGAGGGTAGAATGAGAGGAAGACACAGCAAGGAGCCGGCAGAGACAAAGGCCTTTCTGTTGCTCCTCACCCAGCTCCTTGTACAAGCCCCAGCTGATCCCTGACAGCAGAGCCAGTGTGATGAGGTCCCCCAGGCTGGCAGCAATTGGCGTGGCCACATTGTCAGGATTGATCCCCATCTTCCTGGAGCCGATGATGACCCCAATCATAATCATGCCTGCAGCCAGAAAGAGGGAAAAAAAAAACAAAAAAACAACCAGGATAAGGCCAAGGGGAGGTGAATATTTTAGGAAGAGGTGCATAGAGGGGGTGGCTGGTTGTGAGCTTGATCCTCACACGAACCTCCGCACCATTAAATGTTGGTCATGTATCTTTGCTGTTGTTGTTGTTGTTAGAGTTGGGATTAAATGCTCGAGATGGTATTTTTTGTTTGGACTCAGATGTTCATTAATTCTTATCTATACTACAGTCTTATAAGCTGTGAGTTCTAGCTAACAAAGAAAAAATGGCTTTGTCATTACTTCTTTACAAGGCCTTTGTAAGAACAAACTGTGTAATTATGAAATGACACCTAAATTGTTTTTACTTTTAACTTACTAACTAACTAACTACCCGTGGTCCACAATGTGGATTTTTTTATCTAATTACAAAATACTACTTAGACCCATGAAGAAGGTGAAAAGAGAAGAACTGGCCTCCACCGTAAAACCTCCATCTTGCTTTACACATATATTACTATATTCTAAAACCTTAAACTTTAAGTTTTCTACAATGTTATATTACACGCTTCTACACACCCATAATCCCAGGGCTATCAGTCAATTTTGGAAACGTTTTCTAAGGTCTCAAGTCAAATGCAGTGTTTTCTTGGAGGTCAGTGACTGTCAGCACAGAAAGCCTAAAACTCTCAGTGCCCAGGGTTCCAAGAAATGACTCTCACCCAGGACCAGGGAGGCAATGAAGGCAGTGGCCACGCTGCTGGCACACAGCAGGACGGCGTGGGTCATGCTGAAGTGCCCATCTGGGATCCACCCGAACACCACGGCTGCAATTGAGGCCAGGAAGCCAACCACAGTGGCCTGGACCTGGGGATGGAAAGCAGAGGGTCACCAAGACACCAAAACAGTCCCAGGTGATGCCTTAAATTTTAGCTTTCTTGTTTTTCAGATTCTGCGCTGCCTGGGGGTGTGGCTCTGAACCACATATTAAGTGCCAGTAAGCTCTCTTCACAGGGTAGGTGGACAGAAAAAGTCCTTTTCCTGCTGAAGACCAAGGACAACTTTCAGGCCCGAAAGCACAAACAACGGTGGACGTGAAAGGAGGAACAGGAGGGATGGGACCTTGCAACCTGAGGATGTAGTTGGACAGTTGAACACCAATATGCAAATGGACCAAAACTTACAAAAGTGTGAGACCTCATGACCAGTTAGCCATTTCTGACCGTTCTAGTCCACCTTGGGTGTAGGCCTGGTCAGGCTCCTGTCCTGCCCAAGGTGGATCCTGGAGGCCTTTCGATAAATTCCTACTTTATTCTCTAGCTCTGTCCAGTCTCTGTTCCAGCTCATCCTTCCCAAGGCATCACAGGTGTGGGGAGGGGTTGCCCAGAGAAGCTGTGGCTGCCTCATCCCTGGAAGTGCCCCAGTTGGAGCAGCCTGGGACAGTGGAAGGTGTCCCTGACCGTGGGAAATGGATGTGCTTTAGGGTCCCTTCCAACCTAAATCATTCCGTGATTTTATTCCATGACTCTAAGAGCGAAACCCCACTCAGGCGGATCAGAATCCAGCATGGAAACACCCAGTCCAACCTGCAGGGCCACAAAGGTACCGCTTCCTCCCCATCAGACAAAGAATACTGACAGCAAACAGCAAAACCCGGGCACTTAAACCTCCCACACTTGCCAGAGCTGGGCTTGCCCCAGCTGTAAATATTCCCCTTCCCTCTCCTGACCTGTATCAGAGCCATGTTCCCTGTAATCATCTTCCAGAGCTCTTTGGGTGTATCCATTTGGCCAATATTAGCCTGTAAGAGGAAATGAGACACCATTAAAACCTGACTGCACTTCACACCTGCTAATAGCCAAATTCTTGCATGCCAGGAGCAGGACAGGACCTCAAACCTTCAGCTTTTACAGGAGAATAAATCAGCAGTAAAGGGAGTGTGAAGGGGAATCAACATCAACCAATGGGAATATCGCAAAAGCAGCGAGATCTCTGTGTGCCCCTGCAGCCAAAAAACTGCATTTCTCATGGAACTCACTCCAGGGCTGGCCCAGCCAGGGCTGGCTCAGCCAGGCTTGGCTGGGGCCCAGCTGGGTCAAACTGCCCCTCAGGCCAGGGGTGCAGAGCCTCAGGTCAGCTCTGTGCCCCTGCTCCAGCAGCAGCACGTGGGGCACAGCTGGCAGTAAACCCTCCCGCTCCCGGTAAAAGCTGAGCAAACAAGGTTGGTGCCACGTGGGGACACAGAGAGGAGAGGGCAGCCGAGGCACAGGGGTCACCTGGCACCAGGAGATGCTGATTGGGATAACCAGGAGATGGAAATTGCTTTGATTCCTGGTGTAGGATCCAAAATAACCCAGAGGAATCGCTGCAGAGCACCAGCTCTGCTCCTCCCTGCCACCTCCAGGGTCTTTATGGGGAAGAATGGATAAATTTATATCAAATTTGCATCATTAAAAGCTGATGAACTCAGGAAACACGGGAGAGGCTCAAACACTGGAGTGGGAAATGCACATTGGAGGTGCTGCCTGACTGCACCAAACTTGTGCACAACAGCACAGCAGCAATTTCCTCCTCTCAGGTGGAAAACAAGAAACCATTGATTAGTTAGTCCCTCTGCTCTCCTTGCTGGATGTGCTTTGAGAGCTGCCAGCTCCTTTCACTGAGATGCCCCCCTCTCTGGGGCAAACCATTCTGGGCAGAGAGGAGGAAGGAAAAAAGTTGACTGGAGCAGCACATCCAGCACAGGAATTTGAGCTCCATATGAAGCCTGACCTTAAAATTCCAGGCACATGGCAATTAGGCTGGGATTAACATAACCTTGCTGTAGTAATGGGCAACGGGATTTTAATCCTTTAACTGAGGGGGGGAGTTCTGCCTCTTAATTGTGAAAGGCATTTCTGAGGTGCCTTAAAGCAGCACTAATTAGAAACCCAAAGTCTGAGCAGCCACTCCAGGCTGCTTTCCTGAGGGAGAACACAGGATCCACCCTGAGAAGCTCCGGGCAGAGGGTTGCTCCCCACACACGCCTGGGACCAGAGATCCTCCTGTCCCACCAGGCACAGGGAGGTTCCTGGATGGTCCTTGGGGGTATTTTGCAGCCTTAATGATCCCGTGATTCCATGATTTTAAGGAGACACAGGAGGGAAGGCAGAGGCCAAACCCTGGCTGATGCCAGCCCAGGGTCAGCTCAGGGAAAGGAGGAAGCAGCAGGACAGGAGCTCCCTGTGCTGAAGTCCCCATGACCCACCTGCAGCCACCAAGGTGGACTGGGCAAAGGTCTGCATCCCTGACTTGCCACAGGCTCGTTCCTCTGCCAAAGCTACCCCTGCCAGCTCCAGGAGGGGACATAGAAATGCCAACGGTGCCTTTGTCCCCCTGAGCAGCCCGTGGCCAGAAGGCAGCCAGAGCCAGCAGGGAGAAGGTCCCTGTGGCTGGGACAGCAAGGATCCTGTCCTGATCCCAACAATAGAGAGGGAGTTAGAACAAAGGGATTTGTTTCCCAGAGCAAGGGAGCAAACAAAGCTCAGCCTCTGTCCCGGCAGGCTGTCCCAGCTGGGCCCAGCAGCTCTGTCCTCCCAGAGCCTGGGCACAAGAGCCTGAGGAGCAGTCACAGCACCAATCTCCACAGGGAAGGAGAGGAGAGGACCTGGCAGAGCAGATCCAAACCTGTGCAGCTCTGCTGTGCCTTCTCCTGCAGCAAGGGCAGGGCTGAGAGAAAGGGAACGAGCCTAGCAGAATTTGTTCTCCGTTCCTTCACCTCACTGAGCTCTTCCCAAGCAGCTCCCACGGCTGAGGAACATCAGGACTGCCACATCCCAGAAGCAGGCTGCCTCCTGCAAGGCCTCCCCTCAGGAATTCCCATCCCAGAGGAGTTCAAATTTTGGCAGCAGGCAGAGAACACCTTGCAGGTGGAAGATCCCAAGCTCCCACCATGGGGACACAGGGACATTGGGCTGCGGATGCTTTACAGAAGGAGGGAGTGTCCTTGTTCCTGCCAGGAGAGGGTGTGGGTCCCTGCTCGGCTCCAGGGGAGAACATTGAGCCACAAAGCAATTCCTGGGCTCACACAGTGCCCTGAGGAGCTGCCAGAGTCTGCCCTGGCCCTCAGGGGGCCCAAGGATCCTCAGGGAACAGGGAGCTCCCTGTTCTTCAGGGACCAGGGTGAATTCCAGCAGGAAAAATGCCCAGCTGTGGTCTCCACCACTTGGAGAGCCTGTCAATCCCCCTGCCACCTCCCCTCTGCTTCACAGCTGTCCCTAGGCTCCCTCCTTCCCCTGGCTTCTGCCAGCATTCCTGCAGACATTCCTGGTGACATTCCTGCACCCAGCTCCTGGTGGAAAAGCTGGATTCCAGCCAACTCACAGCCTGTGCCCACAAGTCCCAGCAGCCAGCGGCAGGAACTGAACTGTCAGCAAAGCTTAAGGACCATTAATCCTTCAAATCTCATCAGCCCAGCGGGGTGAAAGCACCTTCCCAGCACGGCTGAACCCCAGGCTCTGGTGCCTGTTGTCATTCACACAGGGAATTTGGGGGATTTTACCTGCCCAGCCACCGCCCCCACACACAAAACCCTTCCCAGATCAGGCATCCCTCTCTCCCCCCAGCTCCCTGGACACTCACAGCTGTGGACAGGCGGGATGCCAGCGTCATCTCCAGGTTCCCCTTCAGGCCCAGCAAAGCGGGAACCAAGATAAACACCTCAGTCACGTATTTGAAGACGTCCCAGTGCTGCAATGTGAAAGTACATTAAATAAAACCATTAAACAGAATCGTGGTTGGTACCAATCTTTGCTCTGGGCTGAGTGTCACCCACTCATCATCACCCCTGACACCTGGCACTGCCCTGAGCAGACATCCCAGTGCCCTCCCTCCTGCCACACTTGGAATTCTGCAGTGGTTTTCCCACTTCTGACATTGGCAGCAGTGACCACATGATCCTGCTGGGCTGAAAAAATCTGCTCTGAGCCAGCAACTTTCAGTGAAAAATCCACCAGAGTCACCAGTGACAAAACGTTTACATACCCAGAGGCCAAAACAGGGAAAGATGGAGAGGCTTTGCCCAATACTCACAGCTTTTGGCAGATTCGAGTGCTGGAGTTTGGTCAGTCACAGCTGAGAGCCTTTCCTATGCGTATGTCTTGCAAATATAAGTGTGTACATATATATATATATATATATTTAATCCAAAACCCAGCCCACTGAGGCCACCTTTCCCTGCTACCTGTGTTAACTCAGGCATTTCCTAACTCCTCTGCCCCTCCAGCTGCCCTGTGCTGAGGGACAGAGGCAGCCATGGTTATTTAGGAAAAAAGCAAAGAGCAATTCCAGGGGAAGCAGCCTTACAGGAGAGCAGTTAAAAACAGAAAACTGTTCCAAACCCCAAAAAAAAACGGATTTTAAAACTCCCCCTGTGGGGTACCCAAACCTCATTGCCCCGCTTTTACTGCCAGTGCCCAAACTCTCTCCTGTTCCCCACCAGGCCTGGCTGCCACACTCCCTGAAGGACACTGAGAGCACAGGAATTCCAGTTGGGGACATGCTGAACGTCACTCTGCAGCTCTCTGCCTGCAAATGTCACCTGCAAACGTCACCTGTGCCAGGCTCCAGCCCTCACAAAGCTCTCCCTGGCAGTGCCACCCTGCCAGGGTCACCAGGGACAGGGATTTCTCTCCAGGACAAGGAAAGGCATCAGCAAATATCAATCTACCTGCCTGCCTAACAACTTCCTGTGAGGAAGGACTTCAGTTGCATTGTGTTTGTTTTTCCACACTTCACCTCTGAGCCAACAAGCTGCAGTTTCCTGGCGCTTTGTGATACCAAATTCAAGCTGCACTTGAAAAATCGTTGGGGGAGAAAAGTGGAAGCAAGCTTGAGATGGATGAACTGGGGTCATTTTTCCTCAAAGGGAAAAGCTGTTTTCCAGTAATAAAAATCCTCCTGGTGTTTCTGACAGCTTGGTAAGGCAAGGTGAGGGTGGGGAGGCCCTGGCACAGGTTGCCCTGAGAGGTTGTGGACCCCCATCCCTGGGAGTGTCCAAGGCCAGGTTGGATTCAGCTTTGAGGAACAGTGTCCCTGCCATGGGATGGGATGAGCTTTAAGGTCCCTGCAACTCAAACCCTCTGAGATTTCATGCCAAGCTGACTCCCAGGAGCAGATAAGATGTCTCAGCTATTTCACAACCACAAGCCTCTCCCTGCTGCAGAATGAGGCTCCTGAGGTTACCCAGGGAGGTTTGGAGTCCCCATTCCTGCACGGACGTGGCGCTCAGTGCTCTGGGCTAGGGAAAAGGTGGGGATGTGGCACAGCTGGGACTTGATGATCCTGGAAGGATTTTCCAGCCTAAATTCTGGGATTCTGTGTGATTTGAGCTCAGTGCTCACTGCGGAGAGAAGAACCTGAAATTCTCCACCCAGCTCAGGCTGTGCCTCCTTTAAGGCACGTCCAAGAGTAGTCCAGCTCAGCTCTCCCCAGTCTATTTTTAGGAGGCTCTGGGATGGTTTTGCTGCGTGTCCAGGGTCAGTCCCTCACCCCAGTTCCCCTTGGCAGGACCCAGGGCTCCAGCAGCAAGCACCACGCTGCCACTGCCCAGCGGAACGAGCTGGATGTCACCAGAGCCACTTAACCAGAGGAGCATTGTCATTATTGGCTGTGCAACTTCCCTGGCTCCAGAGCTTCCAGGGGCAGGATCAGGCACCAGTTCAAGCTCTCCATCACCTTGTCCCAAGCCTGGCTTTGTAAATGAGGCTTTAGGGGAGGCTGCCCTGCAGCAAGGCAGGGCTGCTCCTAGAGAAATGAAGAAAAGCCATCTTTGGGCAAGGAAAACAAGGAGATTTCTGCAGAGCTCAGCAGCTCGCTGGCTGCAAAGAGCAGGACCTGTGGGCTCCTACCAGCTTTCTTAATATAAGATGTTATACAACACTGGGAATCTATGGGGCTCCAAGGTCCTGCTGGCTTCTGCAGGGAACAAAGCTCCCTGTGGAGAGGAGTGCCCACAGTGGGGCTCTATGGGGACAACCAGGGCCAGGCTGCTGGGGGAGGTCAGGAAAAAACAAAACAAAACAAAACAAATTAAAAAAGGCCCAAAAAAAGGGAAAGAGAAGAGGAAATAAGAATTTCAGTTCAGGACACAGAGTTAAAATCCCCGTAACAGCCCCTCTGGGAAACACAGAAATAAACTGTTTATAGAGAGACAAACACAGCAGACAGGATCCTTCAGGATCTGCCCAGGATCCCAGTGTCTCCCATGCAGCACTGGAGGGGTAAACTCGACCTGGGTCTGCTGGAGGTTCTGGAAGAATCGTTCCCCTTCCCCATCCTATGGCATTTCCATGGCTCATTTAATCTCAAGGCTAAAGGGAGTTGGAGATGTTGGCAGCACAGGCTGCCCAGCCACATGCTGAGCTGCTGTGGGAAACAGGAATTACCAAGTTTTATTCCTAAAGGCCATAATAATCAAGGCAGGAGAACACAGCCACAGTCTCCCAGCCCTGCCTGACCACAAGGGCTGTGCCTGCTCCAGAAAAACTTTAGGCTGGGCTCAAATCACTTTGGTGAACTCGCAGAAGAGCCAGGCATGAGTTTGCAGGCACTTTGTGAAGGGAAAACATGCTCAAAATGTCCTTATTTTTCAGAAAACGATTCCGGTAAATCTCTCCCGGATTAATTTACCCCATCCAGCCTTTCCTGTTTGGAGTCACTTCCCAGCTCTCCCGGCAGGTTCCACAAAGAGAGGCCACAAGGATGACCAGAGCTCAAAGGCACACAGGGAAATCGCTCTTCTGGGCAGGACAGCACAAGGAGTGTCTGCCTGACCACCCACAAATCCCAAAAAAAAATCCCCTCTGACTTCCATGGACTGCACTGGGCTGATCCCAGCTGCCAGGAGCATACGGGGCTGACACTGGAGCCTCTCTCTGCCCACACCACCAGGGCTTGTTTACCTCAGCCCAGCAAACACAGCAGCTCCAAGCAGAGCATTCCTGGTTGCCCACAGCTCCCAGATGGCTGTGTCCCCATCCCAGGAGTGCCACAAACCTAGGGATGAGCCCAGTTTTCTGCCTCAGGGATGGGAGGCTGTGCCCAGCCTGGCGTGCAGAGCAAAGGAGAAGCTGATCCGCAGCCAGGCATGCTTGGGGAACGTGGCAGAGGTCAACACAGGAGCCTCAGTTTGCAAAAGCACCACTTCCACATGGAAACACAACCAGGCTGGCACATTCCTACAGTGTCACCTGCCACAGAGAACACCCTGGTTTTCATCCACAGGTAACTGCCAGCTCCCTGATGGCCCTTCCTAAAAATCAGCTCCACAGCCCTCTCAGGAGCAACACTCCTTTAGCCCTGTAATCCCTGGATGCCTCCAGAGCACAAGAAGTGGGGCAGGAAGCTCTGGAATGAGCCACACGGTCTGACAAATACTGAGAGAAACATTAACCTGGCTGGCACGAGCCTGGAGCAGCACAGCAAGCACCCAAGGTGGGAAAGGGACAAGAGGAAGCAGTCACTGGGGCTGGGATGTCACCAGACAGCAGCAGGGAAGGGATTTATCTCCAGCTGTGATGCACAGAGTGCTCTCAGTTCCCAGGCAGAAGCTTCAGCTGCACCTTCTCCACTGAGCCAGTGTCCTCTCCTTCCTTCATTCCACACATCCCTCCCATCTCTTTCAATTAACTGAGCTTGATTTACAAAGCCAGGGTTGTAACAAGGTGATGGAGGGCTCCCCATCTCCCCCTCCCCACCCAGCTCATCACAGAACCGTTTTCCCATCCCTCCCTGCTGCTGAACCAGCCTTGACATTCCATTATCCCACACAGCCCTGATCTACAGAGCCAGGATTCGGAGCCCAGCACCAGGGGAGCACCAATCCTACCTGCACAATGTCCAGCACCATCCCAGCAGCAACTGTGCCAAAGCCTGCCAGGAGGAAGGGGAAGAGCACCTGCAACCCGATGGAAAACGAGGTCTCCTTGAGCGGCGAGGTGGGCTCAGGACCCCGGTCCGTGCTGGTGTCATCGCTCTCGTTGCTCTGGCTGCCATTTTCCAGCAGGGCATCCTCCTCCCTCACCCCTTTGGCGTTGGCACGGGACTCCAGCACCACCACTTCCACCCCGGTACCATCGGGCCCCAGGAACTCCAAGGGCTCCAGGCTGGCCAGGCAGTCTCCGGCCACCACGGCCCCGTTGGCCTGGGGGGTCTCCCTCTGCTCCAGCTTGGAAGTCATGCTGCAGCACAGGCTCTCCTGACCCTTGGCTCGGTGGGCCTACAGCCAGCAGCTGCTCCAGAAGGGATCTTTTGCCAGCACCTTATCCACACGGTCTTCCCAGCATCTAGGAGTGTCCTGCGCCAGCCCTGCTCGTCTGTCCGGGAGTGCAGAGCCTGCTGCTGCTGCAGCAGAGATCCCCATCAAGCAGTGCCCAGGGACAGGGGACACGGAACACGGGGCAGGCAGGGGACACGGCAGGAGCTGGGAATGGCAGCAGTTCTCTCTGGCTCTGCTCCTCTCCAGCACTGTGTGCTGCAGCAGCCACCGAGGCAGGATCCAAGCTTTCCTCCCTTGATGTGTGACACCTTAGTGCATCTTTTCCCGGTTTGTTTTCCAGCAGATGTGACTGGGCAGAGGGAAAACCAGATGAAGTGAAGGACACAGAAGCTTAAAGGAACACTGAAGGAGAGGACTGGCTTTTAGAGATGATCCCACTCAGGCTCTTCTTGCTACCAGGGCTTTGCCACTTCCTCCAGTGGCACTGTTCCTCTGCAGAATTCTAGTCTGAAGGCTCCTGTGGGTTTTCTGCCAGAACAGCCAGCAATTCCAGTAGGCTTCGAGTGTCACTGCCGTCCTCCTCTCCCAGAAAAATTTCTCACCCAGCAGCACGAGGCGAGCACAGTTCTTTCTTCCTCAGAGCAACAGCAGGTCCCCAGTGAAGGTTACTCACGGAGCTGGGCAGGCTGCAGAGTGGGAGCTGGCATTTGGACAGCCTGGGATTTAACGAGGTTTTCCAAGAACTCGTCTTTCACCTGAAACACATGGGAGGAAAGCCGATATTCCGTGGGGTCCCGTGGCAGCCCGCATCAGCGGCTCCATCAGCGTCCTGCAACAGATGCTGAGGTTCAACCTTCGCCGTACTCTCAACTATGCCTCGGCTGTTCTCCCGCAACCCTGGGAACCCTCAGGGGCTGCGAGGGGATGCGAGGGCAGAGCCGCCCCCTGGAAGGGGCAGCCGGGAGGGACCCGCAGGACGATCCCCGCGGCTGGGGCTCCTCCCGCCTCCCGCTGCCGCAG
>VYXD01007946.1:18343-38475 GCA_013397195.1 Hylia prasina
CAGAGCCCCGCGAGCCGCCACCTCCCGACCGGATCCCCGCGGAGAGGTGCGGAGCGGAGCTGCTGCCCGGCCGGTCCCCTTGCCGAGCGCCCGTGTCCCCGCGGTGCCCCGCCAAGCGCCGGTGTCCCCAGGGTACCGCCGCCCGTGTCCCCGCGATGCCGGTCCCGCCCGGTGCCGGTCTCCCGCCCGGTGCCGGTCACTCCGCGCCCACCGCCCACTCGCAGCTCCTCCGCCGCCCCGAGCTCTGCCCCGCCGGGCCCCGCCCAGAGCCGCCCTGACATCACCGCCGGCCAATGGCGACCGCGTCCGCCCCGCCGCGCCTCTCTTCCATTGGNTGGCCCGGCGTGTGTGCGTCACGTCTGACCCCGCCCCCGGCCGGAGAGGCCACGCCCTATTGGCTGTGCGGGGGCGGGGCCTTCGGTCACGTGCGGCTGAGCCCGCGCCGGGAGGGAGTGGTCAGTCTGTCCATCCCTCCGTCCGGCCAGCCTGCCGTCCGTTCTTCCATCCGTCCTGCTGTCAGTCTGTCCATCCATCCACCCATCCATCCCCCATCCATCCACCCATCCATCCCCCATCCATCCGTCCACCCATCTCCCATCCACCCGNCCCCATCCACCCGTCCATCCATCCATCCATCCATCCACCCCCCACCCATCCATCTCTCCATTTCTTCATCCCCCGGTGGCTTTACCTGCTCTCCCCTGGGCTGTCCAGGGATCCCTGGCTGGGGAAGCCTCATTGTTCCCCCCAGCACAAAGAGTTCACAGGTGGCCAGAGGTGCCCCCTGGTGCCACCCCCAGGGGTGCTTCCACGGACCCCCCATGCAGGGAAACCCAGCTGGATCCAGACCAAGGAGCACCAATGCGCTCAGTGGCACCCAGTGGATTTCAGGCCTCTGCCAGGCTGATACAGCTCAGAACAAAAGCTCAGGAATATTGTCACGTACTCTGCCTCTGTTTATGCCAAACTGTCCCACAAGAGATAAATAAAGAACATAAAAACTCCTGCTACAGCAGTCAGGTCTTTGTTGCTCTGTAGAATTCTGTGTTCCTGAATGAACCAGCTCCTCTGAATCATGCTTTCCTTTTATTTCCCCCCCCCCTTTTTTTTCTTGTCATGAGTGGAAATTTTGAGCAGTTGTTTTTCCTTCCTGCCTTTCCTTTCCTCCCAAGGAAACAGTCAGCAGCGAGTTATTACTCAGGGTGATGATGTGATCCCAGCTCCAGGCCTTGGAGACATGTTCTGGGCCAATGAGGGTGGCTGGGACACTAAACGTGTCGGGGGGGAAGGGGAGGGCAGCATGGGAGCCACATTCCCCCGTGGATACAGGGACATGCCTGGAGATGGTGACTTCATTTCTTAAGGAAACCGAAACAGTTGCAGGTAGGCATCCATTGTGACCCAAAGCTGTGGGCTCTGCTGCTTCAGTTCTGTCTGCTCCCATCAAGAATTGGGCACAACGAGGTGTTTTCCTGGAATATTTGGTGCTTTGGGAGAAGAGGATGACTGGAACATGTGGAGCAGAACAGGAAAGATGATTAGAGAATGCAGCACTGATAAGAAAATTTTTACATGAGTAGAGAGTGCCAGGACAAGGGGCAATGGCTTTAAACTGCCAGAGGGCTGGTTTAAATGGGATACTGGGAAGAAATTCTTCCCTGTGAGGGTGGGCAGGCCCTGGCACGGGGTGCCCAGAGCAGTTGTGGCTGCCCCTGGATCCCTGGAAATGTCCAAGGCCAGGCTGGACACTGGGGCTTAGAGCAGCCTGGGATGGAGGAAGGTGTCCCTGTCCATGGCAGGCATTTTAGAGATGAGTTTAAAGTCCCTTGCAAACCATCCTGGGATTCTGGGATTCCAAGGGATGGGGAGCCTTTGGGGTCATTTCACTCATTCTCAGGATCTCCACCAGCAAAGAAACCTCATGGAGAACTTGAGACATCCAGAGGCAGATCTCAGCTCCAGCCAACTTCCATGATCCAGCTGGGACTGGAGTTCCAAACCCTGCCTCCAGCCTAGACTCCATTCTCCTTTGTCCAAACAAACCTGGCTGCAAGGCTCTGCTTCCACCTTCATCTTTCCTTCCTGACTTGGAAAAATACATCCTTCCCCTGGGATGGAGCCTCCATTCTTCCCCCACCTCCCCAAAAGAACAACATGCACCCAAATGTGACCTCACTGCTCCCCAGCTGCAGGCTCAGGAAGTGGAAGTGTGGGGACAAAAGCTGCCTGAGACAAGGAAACAGAAATAGATAAAATCCCCACCAGCTAGGCTGAGATCAAAAAAGCAGAGGATGAAAGGGCAGGAAACTGGGTTTCCAATTGCAGGGAGCAGGTAGCAAAGGCAACAAAAATGTTTGGAAAGGAAGTAGTTGGCCACGGAGCTGTGCTGGATCATGGACTGTTTCATGGAATGTCGTGTCCATGTGTTTTACAATAGCCATGTGATTCTGGCACTGCCAAAGTGCCCAGTCAGGAGTGGCCTCAGGATCCCCTTTCACAGAAGAATCCAGCAGGATAAAAAGGTTTGGCCAAAGTTGCTCAAAAATTCCTGATATAGAAGTGTCAGTGCCCTGAGAGGTGCCTTTGCTCCCTGTCCTGGCTCCACCACTGCCTGTCACAGAGCTAAATGGAGCCCCAGCTGCTCCTGAGCAAGGATCCTGAAGGAACTGGGTTTGTAATTGCTTCCAAGCAGGGATCTTAGCAGGTTATGGAGCAGGGCTTGCCCCTTCAGATGTCACTGTGGGGCACAAGCAGCTCACAAGGGCAGGCAACAACGTCAGCTGGCCCTGAGCTGGGGGAGAAATGCAGATTCAGGAAGTTCTTTTTTGCCAGCCTGGAAGCAGACAAACCCATCTCCATCCTTTTTTTCCAAGGCCCCAGCTGAGCTCCTGTGTCCCCCACGTGCTGGTGACAAACATAGGGCAGCCCTGGCAGGTCCCTCCCTGGAGCTCATGGCCACGTGAGAGCACCTGGACCTGGCTTTTTTGTGTTCCACAAGGTCAGCTGATCCAGTGGGACAGCAGGGACAGGGACGCCTGTCATGGAGCCACTGGGGATGTGCCTCACATGTCAGCTTTGTTCCAGTTATAGGCTGTGAGGGCATTTTAGTCAGAATTAGGCTGAAGAAAACACTGATATCACAAGGCTGGCAAGACCAGAGACTGATGATTAAAAAAATACACAATAATCTCTTAATTCCCTCCTATTTCCTGCTCTATGAAGACCCTCTCATTCCCCAAAATCCCAAAGAGGATTTTGGATTAACGTGTTTACATGTAACAAGAAGGCAGTCCTGCAGTACCAACATTTAAAAATCCAAGTGGAAGGATATCAGATCCAGAATATATGACCCAGGCCTCTCCACAGGATCATCTCCGTAGCGCAAGGCCCAATGTTCAAGTGATCTCAGTATTTACAGGGCTGCAATAAACCACACCATTTTGCTAGGTGAAAAATATACATTAAAAGAGGCATGAAAAGCACCCTGGGAAAAGCTGCATGATTTGAATGTCACCTGTAAGACCCCCTGCCCTGTGACCAAGCCCATGGCAAAGTCCTGAGTGCCAAAGAGCATTTTCCCTTTGTCCTCTGCCCCCTGCTCTAACCACCCTTCCATGCGGTCATTTTCCTTCCTGCTGAGAAGTGACTGCAGCTTCCTCTGGGCCTCCCACCACAGTTCTGAGATCAGCTCTGCAATCACCAGAGGGATCTGCGTGCAGCAGGGCCCTCCCTTCCCCACCACAGCTCGGAGCCCTTTATCTCTGCCTCCTGCTGGCCCGGGAAGCTGTGGGACCAGAAAGCCCAGCCAAGCCCCTGCTCCAGTGTCACACAGCTCTCCCTGAGCTGCTCATCCACAAAAATCATTCCCTGGGCAGCACTTCTGGACCACTGCAGGCTCTGAGATGGTGGCACAGAGCTGCCAACACTGCAGAGACCTCACAGCAGCACATCTCTAAATGGTTGATTCAAGAGCCTGAATTCGGGGACTGAAGGGACAAAAATTCTGTAAAAGTTCCAGAGCACCAGCAAGGACTGAATAGATTTGGCAAGAATTTGTGCAGGGTTCAAGCAGCAGTGTAAAGAGCACTGAAAAGCAGAGCATTCAAGGTCACAGGCTGAGCTACCAGTAAGGAGTGCTCCTCTAACAGCAAAGTGCACCACAGGCTGTGGATGAGCAGCCTCCAAATTCCTCAGTGGATGTCTCACTCCACAGCACTGATGCAGGGAATTTTTCACAGAACCTGCTGGAGAAAATGGATTTCAGCAGCTCCATGGAATATCAAATGGAACAGCAAAAGAGGAAGCAAGAATCCAAGTCAAATGCAAAGCTGGAGGATACAACTCTATAAACACCTTGTTCCTCCAGCTCTGAGCCTGAACTCTCCACGGCCCCTTGGGGCTGAAAATAAACCAAGTTCTGTTAAAGAGAGCCCAGCAACAGAGCTTTCTTTAGGAAACGCAGGTGTGGGATGTGACCTTTTCCCCAGGCTGTAGCAGACCCAGCTCAGCTGGCCCACAGCAGTCTGACAACTGCACACACCTCACTTTGAGTCAGTGTTGGCACAACCTCAGTGTCGCAGACTTGGAGAAAAGCAGGGAAAAAAGAGAGTTGCTATGGATGTAATACACACTGGAATAGGGCTAACACAGTGCTCAAATCATATCTTCAATATGACTGAGTTACCTGAATTCAGAGCAGAAAATCAGGCTCTTCCTTCCTCCTCTGAGTCAGAGGTAATTGCTCTCCCTGCTCGAGGCACAGTGACTCACCACAACACAAAAAAAAAATAGCTCTAGGAGTCATTAATCTCTGTTTTCATCATATGCTTGGCATTCTCCAGTAACTGCTCACACCATGCAAGGCTGAAGGTGATCTTAACAGAAAAGGCATCATTCGGATTATTCTTATTGTTTATGTGAATTTCACACTCTCCTTTGGAAAAGCGACATTTTCAGAAACAGTGAAATGGGATGAGAAGAGACCTGTTCTGTCAGGAGGTGTGTGCAGACACCAAGCATTGAGTAACTCCCTGGAATTGTGTCACGCAAGCATGACCTGGCAGCACATGTGATAAAATCAAGAGGCTTAAGAACATGAAGGCAAAACTGCCCCATGGAAAAAGCATGGATAATCATCAGAAGTGACAGGGAAAATGGGTAAAGATGGGAATGTGTGGTTTCCCCAGTGAATCCTGCAGGACAGGATCTGTTTAAAGCACTCTGAGGTTGCAGCAAAGCTCTGCTGAACACGTCTGCAGCACAGAGGCACTGCGAGATCCTGGGCCTGGCTGATGAGCAGCACTTAATGAGCTCTGCAAGGAGCTGCCCCAGCCAAATCTCATGGCACACATTCACACAGGAACTGCCAAACCCAGCCTTGCCTTCCCAGCACCTTCTGCCCTTCACCTTTCCTTCAGCAGCAGAATGAATCTTCTTCCTTTAAAGAAACCGTCCTCACCAGAAGAGAGGTGAGGGGTTTTTGGTTGGGGGAAGGTTATAGAATATAAAGGATGTTTTATGTCTTTAAGACACATTTGCTGGTACAACAGGCAAAAATCCCTCCTTCCACACCACAACAGCATGACCCAGCTCATGATTTTCACAAACCATGCTCTCTCATGAGATTTTTCCCATTTTCTCCCCGTTTTCCCTTTTTTCCAGTCCCTCTGACTGGCAGCACAACCATCAGCTGTTAAACAATATTGACCCCATACAGCCACAGCCAAAGCAAAGGCTTTAAACTCAGATTTACAGAGATTTGCCAGAGAAAAAACAACAACAAACCGTTCTCTGCACCTCCCACGGCCAGGTTTGGCTTCCATTCAGTGCTGTGCCCTGACACATCACTTTTGCTGTGCCTGCACACAGGAGCTCACAGAAGCAGTGATACCTCCACAAAAGAGCCACAGACACGTGGCTGAATAAATCACAAAGTGCAGCAAAGCAGAAAACATGCAAACTATTTACTGCCCAACAATGCCTGGCCAGGGTGAACTGATTTTGTTCAGAAAAGGAAGCAAAGATCAAAGCTGGCTGGGAAATAGGTGGATTTGTTTTGATGGAAACTCTATGGATTACTCAGGTGTGGAAATGACTTCACTGCAATTACATAGCTACATTAAAAGACTAAATAATCAGAAAAGAATTCACATACCTCGATTTATTAGATGAAACTGTCAGTTTTGTTTCGATTATTCAGTAGGTGATACTGTTGGAGCCCTCTGACCACAGTGATAAGATCACACTACAAATAAGACAACGGCGAATGGAAAAAATTGGAATCACAGTTCCATCAGTCTTTTTCAGGATACACTTCAGGGTATTTCCTGTACATTCCAGCACATTTCACAGCATGAATTTAGAGCAGAACATCCACTCATTCCAGTGCATAATTTAAGTTCTGAAAAACAGACACATCTGTGCAGCAGGAGGAGCTGCCTTGGTCTCTCCAGCACAGACACTGTCACTGTCACACAGCAGCTTTCAGGCTTTTCTTTGGCTAACATCACTCTGTTCACTATTTATTGATAGAATTAACTTAATTAACTGATTAAATAAATTATTTGTCTAATTAATACCGGTAACCCCAACTGTCAAGGCCAAAAGAAAGCTGAACTCTTTAGTGCTGTCATAGGTAGGCAAGAAGTGCAAGATGAAGCAGAGTCAACATCCATGGCCTGCCTACCCCACAATTCCCCAAAAAACTGAGCAGGAAAGTGGAAATTGCTTGCACTGGCAATGAAGGAACAAACCTCTGATCCCTCTGAACTGGGAGAAACTGAAGGGCTTCGCATCTTTCACAGTCAAGTTCTCAGAAGAGCAAAGGAGAAGCATAAACTAACTGATTCAGTGAGAAAAGAGATGAGCAGACAACAGGGATTTAATTCCTTATTTAAAGCTGCAATCCCTGATTCTGACGCCCAGTTGCACAACACACCTTGAGCCACACCATGAGTCAGGGAGGGAAAAAAATAATCACTAAAATGATGGGAAAGGAAAGTTTTCAGCACCTCCTCAGTTACAACAACACAGAAGTTCTGGAGTACCTGAAAGTAGAGTCAGAAATCAGTGCAGCCATGGGAGTGAACACTGACACTGGCTCAGAGTACCATGGATGCTGGTAAGAGCATCCCCTGGGAAGCAGCCGGGGAGAATTCCCTGGAGAGCAGCCCGTGCCCAGCAGCAGGGCAAGAACCCCTCAGTGTGGCTGTACCAGTGACAGGAACCCTTTCACCATTTCACAAACCCTACCTGTGAGCTTGTGGCTGACACCTCACCTGAGGAAGATCCATTCACCATAAAACCCAAGTTTGTCAGAAGCACACAGGATTCACCTTCTAGTGGTGAGTAACTGCTGATTATAGATTAGATTTTTTAGTGATTACCCATTTCAGAAGCTTAAAGTGCTGAAAAAAATTAGTGTCAGATTAATGGCTGCACATCAGACCACAGAGAGCAGAAATTAGGGGGTTTTGTTGGGTTTTGCCAGGTTCCTATCACACAACCCCTTTTTCCATCTGTATGTAAACCACAGTATTAAAAAAAACCCAGAATTCCAGCTGTAGCTCAATACACGAGACACAACTGCATCTGGAGCCCCCTCTGTCCCAGAATCCATCAGCAGCTGCTCTTCTCAGAAGTCTCTCAGAGCTCGTGGGAGTTGGCGTGGGGCTCTGGAAGTGTCTCAATGTCGCAGTTCTTGATCAGCTGGAAGAGGAACTCCACCTGCTTCTCGTAATTCTCAATGGAGATCCTCTCATTCAACCCGTGGATCCTGAAAGAAAAGGACGTTTTTCACTCCAGGGGAATTTCTGACCCAACTGCACACATCCAGCACTCTGCTTGGCTTTTGATTTCATAAAGCAGTGCACAACAGAAAAACACAGCAATACAGACCAAAAAGTGCACTGTAACCAACCCAAATGTACTGATTCAAAGGCTCAGAGCCCAACAGCTATGTCTGGAAAAAAATCTAAAAATCTAATCTGGAAAAATTCCTAATGGCCCATTTCTTGGCCATTTCTGTCACTGTCCAGTACAGCCAGAACACTCAACTCCTGCAATATCTGCACCTCAATAAAATGAGAAATCTTTCTTGCATGATGATGATGTTATCACGTAACTTCAGGAAATTTCACACCAATGCACAGTGGCAAGTGTCCAAATATGTGGATAAATCTGCAGGACAAGGCCAACTTCCAGAACAACACCTCTCACACTGCTGCAGCACACAAAGGATCCACTCAGCACCACTGAATCAAACACCTAAATGGGTCCCGCCTGCATTTGAAGGAACGAAGAGCCAGGGCTGACACTGTCCCAGGGTAATCTCCATCCCCAGCACCCAAATCTGCAGGAAATGGGTGGCCTGACAGTGTGTGAGGCCAAGGCACACAAGGCTGGGTTTCCTTCTGCCCACTGCTCATGGATCTCCTCTGTCCCTGCGCCCACCCCAAGAGCTGCCCATGTGCAGTGCTCAGTACCTGGGGAGATCCTCCTGTTTCAGGAGCAGAGGGTTGAACCTGTAAATGGCCTTGGTGACGTTGGTGAAGTGCCTGCTGTCCGTGTTTCCAATGCACGTGCCTGGAAAACAAACCTCGTGTTTGTTCTGCAGGAGAGGAACAATTGAAGTTTAACAAGTGACCCACCTTCCCCCAGGACAGAGGAAAAGCAAATTATAACAGTCCTGCACCAAAAGCATCTCTGGAAACATTGACTGGTACATCCTGGAGAACATTCTCTCCTTCAGGAACAGGAGCTGAACACACAACTGAACCTAAGAACAGCCTTGACACCCAGCCTCGCCCAAAATTTAAGTTTCAAACTTCAATACAGCAACTACAGAGCTAGGAAGGAGCTGCAAGAAAGGGACGGGGCTGGGATCATAAGCAACAATACAGAAAAGCAGGAATGGCTTTGCCAGCTATGAAAACAATAAAAGAACTAAAGCAGAAGACCTCCTCTTCCTCATAGTTCATTTCTTCCCTGAAGAGATTCCTCTGTATGTGCAGAGAGCCCAATTCAAGGTTCATTGTTTCTGTCAGCTTCCTGTTTGCCTTTTTACTCCCACTACTAAAAAACATTAAAACTTTTAAAACATAAAGAGAGAATGGATAAAAAGAGGAAAAAACAGCTGTTTCCAAC
The DNA here is from genome assembly GCA_013397195.1 of Hylia prasina. Classification (NCBI taxonomy): domain Eukaryota; kingdom Metazoa; phylum Chordata; class Aves; order Passeriformes; family Sylviidae; genus Hylia; species Hylia prasina. The sequence goes on from VYXD01007946.1 coordinate 27,488, forward strand.
AGTTAACAGCTGGAGTGGAGGAGTACACAGCAAATGGAAACAAGGCAGTACTGGGGGAGGGAAAAGCAGAAGAGGAAACTATAATCATCATGTGCTTGCTGTCACCTGGGACTACACTGTCAACATCTGGGAAAGTGTCCAGGATGGTTCTTTGAAAAATATGGACTGCAAACGTCTGCTCATCCCAAGGACTGATGGGCAGGGGGTCAAAGGCCTCCACCACATCAATCTTCACTCTGTCATCGGCAATGGTGTTCCTGACTGTCTCCAGCACCTGCGGGTGAAACACAGAGACAAAATGAGCACAAGAAATGAGAAAGCAGTCCTTAGAGGCATAAGCAGATGTTCAGCTTTCCAGAAAACATCTCTCTGTGAACTGTCAGTTGTAGCTGCAAACACAGATTGGAAGTTTGTGTCAGTCTCTCTTCCTCTTCTGAGTGCATGGCTGATACTTCAGCTGAATTTTTTAATCCGATGCACATCACTTCACTTCAGTTCACTTGAACTGCTTCAGGCCTGAAAGGCAGATGCTCAGCCTGCGGCTCTTGGAAATTATGGCATCCAAATACTCCAGAAAAAGCTTCCAGAGAGAGAAACTTCCAGCAAAGCCTTGGGAAGGGAAGACGTTGTGTACTGACAACGTTTCACAGCTGCCCTGGGCTGGACAGGCCTGTCAGACCTCCTGAAGCGTGAAAGATTCCCAAACTCACTCAGGTCACAAACCCTAACTCTTCCATTCCTGATCACAGATGATCCATGTGCCCCTTGGCACAGCAGCTGAGAAGATCTGAGCAGGAGTACCTCAGCAGCTGTCTCAGCCGAGTGGATCCTGAAGTTCACCGTGGCTCTTGCAGAGGAGGGGATGACATTCACCTGGAAAAAAGGAAGGGCCGAAGTTTAACAGAAAGTGAAAACCAGAATAAAATGCCAACTGCAAACTTACAACTGCTTAAACAACTGCAGGCCTCAGATGCTCCACTGTTTCCACCAAGTGTGATATCTCTTTCTGTGTTAAAACACTGTAAATCTTATTTAAAATGCAGGTAAGTACACAAAGAAATATGTGTCAGATCAACAAATATGAAGTTAGCTGTTTCCTATATTGAAGTTTTTATCTTAAGCTAAACCCTCTCCCTTCAAAAAATTTATACTGAGAAATTCTGAAACTCTGGATCTTTTTTTGAATGATATTTTTACCTCATTGTCACATTACATGGTTCATATTTGGGTAAATGTAAGTCACTTAAGAAATTATTTTTATTGAACACATAACTCTTCTTATCTACAGACTGACTATTTACGACTTTGTTAAACAAAAAAATACATATCTTTAAAAAAAACCCCAAGGAAGCAGGGTGTCGCTTCCCTCCTGGCCACTCCGTGTCACTGTTCAGCCACTCCATCTTTTCCTGTCCAGCGATGCCTTTCAGTCACAGAGTTTTCAGGGACACACCAAGCACAGCCTGTTTGTTTTCCAGGGCTCCAGTATTTTTGGACAGCTCCACTTCCTTATCGGGGCAGGATCTTGCTGTTATCTCTCAATCCAAGGAGCAGGTTTAACCCACTTCAGGCAAACCCCAGACCTGTGCTACAAATGTCTAACAATTTGAACAGTGGTGGACAGAGATCAGACACTTCTGAAAGGAAGTGATTTTCAATGGTAGCCAAATCCAAGAAGCCACATATCAGGTAAGAATGAGACTGGCACCACATAGGGCCCAGACTGATTTTATAACTGGATATAAATAGGTGGAAATTAAATGTCCTAATTGTCTCATCATAATTACATGGAGAAAAACCCAAATGGAAGTACCTTGATCCCTGCATTAAACAGGGTGACTGCAGTGGTTGTTCGGATCAAGGCATTGGTGGAAGGCTTCCAGGCAAGGACTCTACAAACAAACATAACTTTTCACATAAGCTGAATCTTGCTAAAAAATAAGCACCATAATTCCACAGGCAAAAAGTGGAATGACGGATTATTCAATTAACCAAGTGGTTATTAACAGGAAACCACTGAATTATCTTAACTATAAAATAACTGATTTCCTGGGAAGATTAGAAATGGCTTTATCTTTTAAAGGTGAGAGGCTGGGGATGTTTATCGAAGATCTCTTTTCTTACCGGCTGACAACAGGTGAGAACAGCCACAAATTGCTCATGATGATGTTGAGAGGAAACTTGAACTCAAGGGGAAGAAACAAAACCACAGATCAGAAAGTTATTATTTGTCAAGAGCGCAGTGGAGTCACTTGAATATGGATCAAACAATTCCAGCAGAAACAATAATCTGGGAGAAAAACCCACATTTTTTAATCCTTTCTACGTAACTGTGCTCTAAATTCTTCATTGGGTTACTCTTATTGAAATTTGGGAATGAAATCCTGCTTCTCGCCTCACCTGTGCTGCGAGGTGCTCCATAGTCATGAGCTCTGGTCCGTAGCCAAACAGGTTGGGCAGGGGATTCTGCTCCAGCCTACAAAACAAATCAACAAAAACCTCTCTGGCTGTTATTGCTCCAGAAGGATGTCAGGGATTTGGTTTGTGAAATGTATCCCTGTTCCTGGAGATGTAATTACACTCTGCTCTCCTGGTAAGTAAATGTGTGAGCACAGCTCCACGGATTTCTAGGCATTCCAGTCATGTGCAAAGATTTCCTTTGAAAAACAGCTGAAAAAAAAATCCCAAAGCCTGACTCCTATAAATACATGGAAAACCAGAAAAATAGCACACAAATCCCACCATGTTTGGACATACTCAATTTTTCTAAAACATGTACTTCTTACCCAACTTGATATCTACACAGAGATCTAAAGAGATGATTCCTGCAGTCACATTATGACTCCATAACATGTTCATTAGCAGGGATGTGCAGGAACAAATTCCAGAGCAACCCTGCCACCCAAACAAAGCAATCTCTGTTGCTAACGGAGTACATTAGGCCAGACAGCACTTGTCTTGCTTTTGAAGAACTGGCTGACACTTGGAACAGCTAAAGTGCAAGGACTCTGCAGACAGCTGGCAATTGTTCCTTGGGTGGGAGCTGCATTTCTGCCTTTCAAAGTGAGTTACAAACTGCAATTTCAAATATAGAACAGCAATTTGAAAAAGGCTCTAAACACAAATATTTAAAAAGTCACATATCAGTGATTCAGGAGTTTGACAGTTTTTGATATTGGGTGACAGGGAAGCTCTCACCTGGACATGGCTGCTGCCAGAATGCCAATACTTGTCTCCTTAGGAGGAAAGGATGAATGTCCTGGCTCTTTTTCCACAGTGAAGTTCAGCGTCATTGAACCTTTTTCTGTGACAGCAATCCTGGACAATGATAAATTAATCAATTAATTAACAAATAAATGACCAATGCAATTCCAAACACACACACACCAACTGTAGATAAAAATAACTACTCTGCACAGTTTTAGCATGATAAAAAACACTCAAGCAGCAACAACAAATCATTAACACGGGGTTTAGATCTCTGCAGGACTCATGTCTGGGCTGCTTCTCCAGTGAGCAGAGCCCTATAGCATGGAATTAAAATGCTCAGTGGAACATTGTGCCTCTGTCAGCATGGCTGTGATGGGCAGCAGGCAGAGGCTGAAGGTCCCTGCCTTGCACTTTGTGCCACTGCTGCAGCTCCAGCATCACCAACACTGCCACAAGTCTTCAAAACATTCTGTAGAGACATCAACCATGTCATTTACCGCTAATTAACAACTGGAAACGGATCACGTTCATGGTGGTCACGCTTACATTGCCACTGGCTTCTTCACCCCTGCAATGATCCCATCCAGCACCATGCTCCCCTCATCCAGCAGGAAAGAGAGTTTCACTCCTCTGGCTTCCAGCAGAGCTGCAATTTTCCTTGCTCCCTTCAGACCAGACACCTGCAGAATCCAGGCAGAGGAACAGATCAGACCCAGCCAGAACACTGGGAGGAAAACTGGAAAACACCTTGCTGTTGGCTACAGCACAAAGAATGCACAAAGTCCCCCGGGGAACAGCTCCAGAGCAACCAGAAAAGATTCTTCCAGTAAAATTAATTGAAGATTGTTAATGGCCTGATAGCAGATGAAAGAGGAGTGCTCTCATTGATGAGTCACTGACTGCTGCTTTCATTTTGATATCTCAGAGCTATAAACTCCACAGATAAGCAACTGCAGACCTCTTTATTTCAACAATTAATAATTCTTTGTCTTTGCGTTTTGACAGTGCATAACCAAACCCACCTCCCCTGTCTCTCTGTACCACTGGAACACTTTTGCCAGCTCTTCCTAGCATTTGGCACAACTATGTGAATCCTAACCCAGCCTTTTCTGTCTCCATACTGGGACTCCTGCTGCACCTTCCTTGCAGAAAAGAATCTGAACTGACATCCTCTGGTGTTCTTTTCTCTTTGCTCATTACACCAAACCCTTTGCGAATGCCACTCCAAGCCAAACAATCAATCCATAACTGTGACCTGGGGCCTGACACAGTATCTCCCCACAGAACCAAGAAAAACAGGAAAGACCTTCCAGCTAAACAATGTTTCAAAATTAAGCCTTGTTACTACAGGAACAATGCAAACAGGTTGTTGTTCCAAGGAAAGGAAGAAAATACCTCCTCATCGTGGCCAATGCCAACATAGAACGAGCGGCGGGGTCTGTAATTCCTCCTCAGCAGAAATTCCAGAGCTTGCAGGATGCCCTGCGGAAAAAGTTGAACGTGCTGAACCATCCCTGCGTGGTAATAAGGAGAATAAATGCAACAGAATGCAGTGCGATGGAAGAGAATTGTAATGCTTTCACAGCCCTTGTGCTGTTCACAGCTACGCTTTGATTCCTACAGCTCCCACTGAGGATATTCCCATTCCTTGGAAAAGACACTGCAGTGGTTTTGATCTGTAATGCTCAGACAGGTGTCAGTGTCAGGGCAGGGACATGAAATACAGAGCAGCTGGCTCAGGGACAAACTGCACAGGGAGCCTCACAGAGCCAGAATTATCCCAGGAATTCATTGTTCCCTTACAGTGCCTAGCACACACCCAGACTGGCTCCCACTGGAGCTACCAAATCCAGGGATTTCAAGGAGCAGCATGTTTTGTACAAGAAGTGCCAAAATGACAGAACAAGGAACTTAATCTGAAGAATGAGAAATCAAATCTACCATTTGCTCTGGAAATACATATATATATAAACAATACAATGCTCTGTTATTCCATGTCTCTTTTTCATTTTAAATTACTTAAGTTTTCACATATCACCTCTATATTGTCAGCACCCATTTTTTGCCATGTTCACTGAAATTGTTGGGGGTTTTTTTTGGACATTTGTGGAATTACTTGTGCAGTTCACAGCAGCATGAAGTACCAACCTAAACTTTTAAGTTTCAAGGCTTTGAAATTGATGATTAAACATCCTGAAACTTTCTAGGAGTGTGGCCTGAGTGTGACACTAAACATCTGTTCAAATTTAAATACCGGGCTGCCGTGGAAGTCATCATCAAAGTCACAAACTGACATTTTCCTTATTAATTTTTCCATCAACCTTTCCCCGATGAGAAATCTTTCCCACATCAATCTTTTCTGAATCCATTCCCCCCAAATGTGTTTAGTACAACAGCTCTTTGTTCCGCCACAGGCTGGATAAAAGATGTAGAGCTGTTTGTCTATCCTATCAAATAAACAGTGTTTGATTTGAAATTCAAACCTTTTTGAAGGTCCAATTTTGGCTTGAAGTGCCTCTGTGAAACCTGGGAAAAAGGAAAAGGTCTATCTCTGGTTTCAAACACAGCATTTGACAGAGAATTATGGAATGGTTTGAGTTGGAAGGGGCCTTAAAGCTCATCCAGTGTCACAGGCAGGGACACTTCCACTATCCCAGCTTGCTCCAAGCTGGTCTTGGACACTCCCAGGGATGGGGCAGCCACAGCTTCTCTGGCCACCTGTGCCATAAATCTTTTTCAACTGGCATTTCACCAAATACACCTGCATCTGTGAATACGATTCTCCTGATTCTTCACGAGTTTTAACTCTCTTTTCCTCAGAAACAGTAGTCACTCCACTCCATCTCTAGGCAAAGTTGGGATGAAACTGCAGGACTTGGAATTTCTTACAGAAAGAGCGGCAAGAGAGATAACTCAGTGAATTCCAAGAGGATCGCTTGCTCCCCTATGCCCTTCCCATGCTGTATCTCTGTGGAAGGACTTTACCAAGCACACGTACAATGGCAGAGTTTTTGTTATCCAGCGTTCCTCGTCCATAGATGAAACCCTCGTGCTCTGCAGCTGAGAAAGGAGGGAAGTCCCAGCCCTCGGGGGGAGCAGGCACCACATCCATGTGTGCCAGCAGCATATAGGGCAGCAGACCAGGGGCAGAGCCCTGAACTGTAAACAGGTGGCTGTATTTCCCAACAATTTCATGTTGGATGAACTTTGAAGAAAATACAGCCGGGAAGACTGTTAAGAAAAAAAAATAATTAAACATACATGTAAAAGATAAAATTAACAATAATGGCCAATTTTAGCATTATTCCATAGAGTTGTCACCTAGGCAGCATCTAGGGAGGAACTGTAAATAACACTGGTCACATCAGAGAATAGAAGTTCTCACGCTTTTACCAATCCATCTCACTTGGGATTTGGAAGTCCTAAAGAAAACCAGAATTCTTGTTCAGCAGTGCTGCAGCTCTTTTGCAAAGAGCAATGATGGAACTGCCAAAAAATTACGTTGAAACAGCAGCAGTCATTCTCTTTTTATTTTTTTATGGCATTTAATCATCTCAAGGACCAAAAACCATCATTACAAGAAGTCTTTTGAACATTTTGGGGCCATTGATACCCCCAAACCACTGTTGCAGAGGGGACACGCGTGTGACATTTCTGACAGGCCTTTCTTCAGGAAAAATATAAATATGTGTTTCCTTATATTCAAGAACGATACATGCTCTCTTCAATTTGTTTATGAAAATGAAATAGAGCACCAGAGATTGCCAAGACTTAAAGTTCAGTACCTTTCTGAATGTAACTCCCAAATTCTGCCATGGCAGTTGTATTCAAATCCTCTGGAGACCTGGACACAGTTGGGATTTTAATGGCCCCTTCAAAGAAACACAGAACAGAAATCACTTAGCACCAAAATCAAGCAAATCTCAAATTGCACTTCAAAAGGGGAAGTACATTTATGTTCCTGCGTGTTTTTCCAGGCTTTAAACATTATTTCACAGCACAGCACGAGCTGCCATGATCAAAAAAAGACTGATGTGCTTCAGCTGGGCCATGCACATGCAGCCAGCAGCGTTTCCTAACAGCTCAGCCAAGGTATCTCTCCAGATAATTTGACTCCACTTTTCATGCTGAAGTGTTGAATGATATCGTTAGAAATGCTACTGTCCAGGAGCAGCTGCAATTTGCTTGGGTGATTTGATTCTCCAGAGCCACAGACTCCTCTGGCAGCTGAACAGGCAGCTGAGTGGGCAGTCCAAGGTCCTTTCTCAAGAGCAGGGCAGGTTGTGATGGTTATTGCACCTCCATACTGCTTTATAAATTAACCTATATAAACAAAGAGGGCTTTTGTTAGCCCTTGTGGTCTCCCCTGTCATTTAAACAGGCTCTCCAACATCCAGTCCCTGTCCTGCAGAACATGGGAATAACTCAGTCCCAGCTGCCTTTCCAAACAGCAGCTTCCAGGAGAGATTAGGGATTCTTTTGAGGTTGTGTGATTCATGAATTAACACAAAAATCTATTGTGAGCCTTCATTTTCCCATTAAAAAAAGAATGCAAACGTGATTTGCTAGGCAATAAATCCTACAAAGCAGCAAGGTTTACACACAGGGTTTTATCACTTGGTGCCAAATTGTGGTTTCCTCCACAGGGTAGGAGAACTAAACTTCCTGCACAGTTCTATGGAGAACTAAACCCCTTGAATCTTCTGCGTCAGACAGCACAAACAGCCCAGGAGTGGTCACAGCAGTGGTGAGCAAGAACAAGAGAGAAAATCTCAACAGTGACTTATCCAGTGGACAAAGGGATGTCTGGAAACACCGTCATGGGTGTCTAGCAAAATTCTGCATGTACAAGCAAGAAACGGTGGAGAAAATCAACACAGGGCAAGAGCTGGCTGAGGAGAACCACAGGATCGCAGAGGTTGGAGAATCCCTCTGGGACCATCGAGTCCAGGATGTGCCCGATTCTCACTCTGAGCACTCAGTGCCACCTCCAGGGGTGGGGACTCGAAACCTCCCTGGGCACTTCCAAGGCCTGACCGCCCTTTCCATGAGGAAATTCCTGCTGATGTCCAACTTGACCTCCCCAGCCCAGCCTGAGGCCGTTCCCTCTCCTCCTGTCCCTGTTCCCTAGGAGCAGAGCCCGACCCCCCCGGCTGTCCCCTCCTGTCAGGGAGTTATGCAGAGCCAGAAATTCCCCCCGAGCTTCCTTTTTCTCTAGGCTGAGCCCCGTTCCCAGCTGCCTCAGGATTCTCCAAACCCTTCCCCACCTCCATTCCCTTCCCGGGACACGCCCTAGCCCTTCCTGAACTGCAGCGCCCAGAACTGGACACGGCACTCGAGGTGTGGCCTCAAGCAGTGCCCAGCACAGATTTTCAATCACTTCCTTAGTCCTCTGGGAGCCAACACCCCGGTTCCTCCCAGGGAAAGCACCTGGGGAGCGGCCGCCTCCACACCCGTTCCCCCGTGCCCCGGATTCCCCCTCAAGAGGGGCTAGTCCCGGGGCGAGGGGGGCTCAGAGCGCTCAGGCCCCCTCACCTCGCAGCGCCTCCTTGAGCTCCCGCCGCTTGCCGGGGCTGAGGGCGGCGGTGCCGGTGCACCGTGCCCAGAGCCGCGGGACCCCGGCCGGGGCTCGCAGGACGAAGGCACGGAGCAGGACGGCGGCCGCCAGTGCCAGGACTACCGAGCCCAGCGCCAGCAGCACCGCCGTCAACACCCGCCGCCCGCCCGCCATCACTGATTGCCGCACTGATTGCTCGCCGCTGATGGGCGCGGCCCGGAGCCAATCGCCACTCTCCCTGTCGGGATGATGACCAATGGAATTGGAGGAGGTAAGGATAGACCCCGCCCCTCTCGCGGGCGGTGCTGGGAGCTGTAGTTTGCAGCGGATATGGCGGCGGCCGAGGGAGGCGAGGAGTTAGGGGATGGTTTGCGTTGGAAAGGATTTTAAATCCCATGCCACCCCTGCCATGGACACGGACACCTTCCACTGTCCCAGGGTGCTCCAAGCCTTTTCAAACCTGTCCTTGGACAATTCCAGGGGTAGAGCAGCCACAGCTTCTCTGAGTGCCCTGTGCCAGGGCCTCCCCACCGTCACAAGGGAGAATTTCTTCCCAATGTCTTGGGATGCCGCTCCCAAAAGGGTGGGGATAAAAGAAGTTCATGTGGGGAATAACCACCCCCAGGCTCGCTGGAGGGCACAAGTGAGGCAGAAGAATGCCAGGACTGGCCAAGGGACAGCCCAGGGAGTCTCTGTGTTGTGCAGCCCCACTCCTGATGGACTTTAAATCCACCTGCCTTTCAAAATTTGTCACTTCTTTCCTTGATTCCACCAGCTAGCATGACGAAACAGTTCTTAGTCCTTTCTTTTCAGCTGTTCTGAACTGAATGTAAAGATTTATCCCAGCTTTATAGTTTATGCCATAAACTATCCCAGGATGCCAAAGACCAGATGGGAGCAGCCGTGGAAATCCTGTCCTTGAGTCAGCAGAAGATGACGATGATTGTTCACACATTCTTTATTATCAAAAAAAGGAATGAAACCAACATTAAATTAAATAAATTACAAACATTTCTTAGCTGGTTATATTTCATGCATTTACCAAGTAAGGCTTCAGAGCCAAAACACACCAACCTCACTATTACTTAAGAGCAATAAAGGGAATATTTTACTAGAAGTGAAAATATTTCACCAGTGTGACTTTGAGCTCCCCTAATTCTCTGACCAGGCACTTGGGAATTATGACTTTGGCCACATTGTGCCTCCAACAGTGCTGTTGCCTGCATTTATTGCTAGAACAGACACAGAATTTGGCTACAGAAACTGGCTTTCCTTCTGCCTGGGTCATGATTTGCAGGAGAACCACTGCTGCTGTTTCTGAGCCATTTCTCATGACATCCCGTCCCATTTCTTGTGGGAAGTTCAGGACAGACAATCTGGTTTATGCCTCTGCTCTGAGGATTCCTGCATTTGGCCTGTCAGACCCCAGGCTGGGAAATCAACCTCCTGTAATGAATCCTGAGTAAAGAGCTGGGAACTTGGAACTTCCCTCTTTTAATGTGGTGCCACCTCAGAGACACAACAATATTGATCAGGACAGTTTCTTGTTGCTCTGCACCAATTTTTTTGTTGCCTTTTTTCCAAACCAGCAAATGAAAGGCGCACTGAGGCAGTACAAAAGACCATGAGGAATCACCCTCAAGTACAGTTTAAGAGACTTAGTCTCTTGATTTTAAATTGTAGAACAAGCTATACATGGAGATATCGAGAGAAACCACTGCTGTCCAGGATTAAAATACATAATTTAACCATCAGCTAGTGGAGTTTTCTGCCCTCCTTTGGTTGTATTATTCTCTCCTGCACCACATAGTCAGAAATTGAGGTAGAGAAATGGTGACTTGGTTACTGAGATGTTATAGAAAACCAAAATGGCAGGGTGCTGCTGTTGTTTCCTTTAGTGATTGTCTAGCAAGGATGGTTCGGGAAGCTCTATTTTCCTTAAAAATGAGACATCTGGGAGCTGCAGGAAAGCCCCACATTCTCTCCCCAGGAAGCCTTCAGCAATCAGCTTAATAATGTCTGTGTACTTCAAAAACTGTACACTGAAGCTTGCTTATATTTGCAATATTTTAGAGTATTAAAATAGAAATAGCATTTTAAAATATAATCTATTTTCATGTACTCAACCCATCGGGCAGGCAGGACAACATGCACATAACAAGGAATTCTTATTTCTGAGTACAAGCCTGTCCTATTAGTAAGGAATAAAAAAAAAAAAAAA
>VYXD01007946.1:38523-61679 GCA_013397195.1 Hylia prasina
CAGAATTTAGCCCTGCTGAGAGAGTCCTGAGGTGTTTGGGGTATCAGAAATACAGCACTGGTTCCAGAAAGTGTTTTTTTGGATGGTGGGACAGAGAAGAGGAGAGTCAGAGGCTGCAGAGACACGCAGGTAAATTTGGGGGGCTGCAATGACAGCCACCCCCGGGGTCAGTGCAGGTCAGAGAGCAACAGTACCTGGCAGATCTGCACTGCCACACCTCACCAGAGCCACTGCTACTCATGAAGCCAAGCCCTGAAAGGCTTTTAATGTTTGCTTGTGTTTCACTTCCTTGGGGAAAGAGGGAGGAGGGAAAGGGAAGGAGCAGGATGCCCCGATTATGCAATTCCAGAAGGATTGTGAGGGACAAACGGGACCCTGAATGTCCCCTGAGTTCAGGCACCTGCCTCCAACCAAGCTCCACTTCTGCAATCCATGAGATGGCATCTCCTGAGCTCCTGCTTCCCCTACTGCCTGCTTCAGAGTCCTGTGCTCTGAGTGCCACGAGCACAGCAGAGAGGAGGGAGGCATTGGGCAGTTCTGGAGGGTGATGGCTTCTTTGCAAACCCTTTGTATCCCCAGGTAGAAGAACAGCTCTCCATGGAGGGGTGGGAGAGAGGAGTCTCTTCTGGAGGGTTTGCCTGGTGCTCACTATGCTCACAGAGCTGTCTGGGTCTCTGAGTGGAACATGCTTCCAAACATCTCCTAAACGGCACAGAAGATGCGCAGGGTCAGGGCTGGTGCCAGAGTACAGCCCCAGTGACACAGTTTGGTGTCACTGTCACACAGTGTCACACTGACACCCCCAGGAGCTCCAACCCTTCCCAGCCCTTCTCCATGCTTCCAGCTGGGCATGGACAGCACGGGGAAGGCCAGCCCTAGAGGGCATCTCCTCCCAAGGTCCAAAGGTAGGTGGAAATCGCTGCGGCATTTACAAAGTCTGTGTTGAAAATCTTCACTTACGAATCTTCTTCTGGGCATGAACCAAACCTGGTTCTCCAGGTTTCCTGCAGTGTGTGAAGACCACAGGTCTGACTGAACCTGAGCTGCATGGCTCAGCATAATTGAAGGATTCCTCTGTGGGGTGACCTACCTGCTCCTCATCCAGCTGCTTTCCACAGCTCCCCAAGACAGGGATTTAAAATTATATTTGCAATTAACTTTCCAAAGCGCTGCAGTTACTTTCAGATGATTTCCCATCTAATCAATCCCAATTAGAAGTTCTGATTTCTTCCTCCTACCCATGGGTGCAGTGACCCCTGGAACTAAAACTCACCTCCTCCAGGTTCTTGTACTCTGCACTGCTCTCATCCACAGACTCCTCATAGATGGAGAGCTCTGTCTGGGTCGGCCTCTGTGCAGGGAAGAGTTGAGTCCACAAATTAGCAGAGTACAGAGTCAAGAGGAATGAAAACAATGACTAAACCAGGCCTAGAAGGTGACACAAGCTCTGAGGGAAGTGGCCAGGAGAAGGGGCACAGGAGGAGTCCTGCTCCCAGTGTTTATCTGCTGTGACTGGGCTGGCATTTGCCTATCATTCTGGTTTGATAGGAGATAGCTTAATTCATCCTGGGGAGATAACGGGTGCTGCTGGTGCCATCTCCAGCTGGCATACAATAAACCAACCCTTGTTTGGGGAGAGAGCCTATCTGAAGCTGTGCCATCAGCATGGGCCACATTCCTGCCTCAGAAATCCTCCTGTTCTCCTCCCACCAATGGAGCACTCATGGATGCTGGGACTATTCCAGCTGCACTAACTTTGCCTTCATTTCTTCATCACTGAGGGCCAATTCGGCCTTTGTGTGCTCCAACCTGCACCAAACTGAGAGCACAGTGCTGGAACAGCTCTTCTGGCTCCTCCAGGCTGGGACAACACTCATCTCTCAGCAAAGAGTTTGTGTAAAACACTGACACTTCTGAATTCCCATGGAAATCCATTTTAGCACAAGGTGCTCGGCCCGTATATGACAACTGGAATATTAAATATTTTTCTGGATTTAGACTTTTACCACTTGAGATAAACAAGAAGCTTCTTTAGGTGCAATAGCAATTTGTTACTCTTCCATTATGCTGATGCAGACTGGAAGCCAAATAGCAAAATCCTGTGGGCTGAGGAGCAAATTTACCTCTTCAAAGATGGGCGGGTGGACAAATTCTCTGATACTGGCCAGTGCAAACAAAACAGCATCGTGGATGGTCAGGAAGATGTGACTTTGGTCCAGGCCTCCTTCCTCAAAGACTCCCCCTGTGCTGATGTCATTGTACACCTGGGCTGGAGAAAGGAGAGAGTTGAACGAGGAGAGCAGAGGTGGAATTCTGGATGTGTGTGGCTGCTGAGGTCCTCTGAGCTAAGGCAAGGCTCAGAAGAAGTAGGTTTGCAGCAGAGATGAGTGAGGGGATCTGCTTTCCTGCATGCTGAGTGTGGAGATGTTCCAGCCTTATCACTTCCCAAATGAAAGCACTGATTTCCCACACAGAGAACAGTGTTTCTCTTTCCTTTCTTCTGTTTTCTCCTTTTATCTGGTCTGGTCTGGTCCAGAAAAGGACTGACATCTCACAGTTGGAATAAAGAACAGAAAAAGATCTGCTGTTTGTCAGATGCTCAGAAATGGAGGAAGATCCCATGGAAATGTGTTCTCTGGGGATCCTTACCATGCACGTTTGCCAAGAACACTTTAATCCCAATCTTCTGGTAACTGGAACACAACTGGAAGGGATGAGATGGGAGAGAGAGGATTAAAAACACTGCTGCTCCAGCTTTGTGTTCACGCATAAAGTCTTTTATCAGGGCTGAGTCTGAAGGAGAAAATCGGGGATGCAGGAGAAAAGCCACACAACTGAGGCACATAAACACTTTTGTGTGAGAGAGCAGAAGGTCCCTGTTGCCCAGCTGCATTGGCAGCACAGAACTAACCTTGCTCAGTGCTTTTGTGCCCATCAGGTCCACAAAGCACACCCCGCTCATGTCCAGGATGATGGTGTGGAAGCTGATGTAGGGCGGTGCTGTCAGCATGGGGTCAGCATCTGCCACGGGCAGGATGCTGAAGGCTCTGCCCTGCAGGCTGGTGGTGCTGCTGCTGCCCAGCTCCCCAGGGCTCTGCCCTGGCCCAGCCCTGCAGGCAGGAGGGTGGAATGTGATGTAGGAGATGCTGGCACCGTTAGCAGTTGTCTGGTTATTGTTGGTGTCTGTTGGAGAGGCGCTCTCAAAGTCGTTCTGGAGCTCTTGCAAAGATAAGGTCTGCAGCAGAGCAGAGATGCAGAGTCAGGGCAGGGCACAGGTGGGATCCTGGCAGGTGACTGCACCTCTGCCCACTGATATGAAGTGGACTAATCCAGACTAATTCCAGCCTGAGTGTCCCTTGGAGCTGGATTTAGGATAATTTATATGATTCATTTGTTTCAAAACTGCTCAGTATTGCAAAGCAAATGGGGCTGGGGTGACTGAGAAATGGGCTTTGAAAGGGCACCTTGGGGCTGAACTGCTGACACAGCCCCTGAAAAAGAGGCCAAAGTTGCCTGGTTTCTGCAGATTGTTCACCATGTTCCCATTCCAGCCTCCTTCCCAGCTTCCCTGCTCCCAGCCACTCCCAGTTCTCCTGCACCTTGAGGTTTGGGGAGGAATGGAGACGTAGGTGGAGAGGAAAGGAGATGAGAAGTGGGAAATGTGGCCAGGAAAACAGTGCAGAAAATCCCACGTCAAGAGAAGCTGTGTGATGGGGACTTGGGGTTGTACTCATGGACACAGGGACCTTTTTGGGAACTCAGCTGCTGAGTTACCTTGTTCTCCTTCAGTAGGAATTTTGGGAGCTTTGCTGGTGGTTGTACTGTGCCCTTCGCCTGCTGTTTCACAAATTTCCTCCTAGCCAAGTACACCTTGCCAGGATCCACCCCTGTCTGTGGGAAAGAGATATTTTTCTTTAAAAAGTCTGTTCCAAGAGTCAGGAGCTGCTGTTCCTTCCCTGGCATTTCCCAGCCTGGGGCACCAGCTGTGCACTGGAGTGGCGTGATCCTGATGGCATCCAAACATCTCCTGGAACTCAGGGAACCTGCACATGCAAGAAGAGGTTTGGAATAGCAGGATGCCCCTGTTTTGGCAGAGCTTGGAGAAGGAATCTGCCAGGATTTGGGCACAGCCTCTAAAATGGGCTCTGTGAACAGCCCTCTGCAAGGATCAGGGAGAGGAGGATTGAGGAGTAGAGGATGGATGTGACCATTGTTCATGATCACCCACAGCTTAATTACCCCGTGTAGCAACACAGGAGAGAGCAAAGGCGGTTTGGGATTGGCTTCAGGCAGGGATTTGTTAGGGAATTGCTCACCTTGGCTATAATTTTCTCCCGAAATATCTCTGAGTTGGCAAAATACAGCGGTGAGCAGTAGGTGATGATTTTAATCCCATTAACTTCATGGACCTGCACCAGAGACAAGAGCTCAGAGCAAGCCTGGGCACTAGTGGCAAAGAACAGCGTTTTTTCTGAGGATGATTTATCTTCAGCTCACCTTGTTGTAGGTTTTGGGGTTCTTATAGATGTCCGTGGAAGTCACCTGGCCCAGGGCAGAGCCGTTGCGGCTGCAGAAAAGAAGGGATCGGCATTAGGGGAAAGAAAACTGCTTCTGCTTCACATTCCATCCCAGGATTTGAACATTTGCTTGGTGAAAACTCTTACATTTCATCCCTGCAGAGTCTACAGGGCAAAAAAAGAAAATAGTCAGTATTTTGAGATGCCAGACTGGGAAATATTAGTAAAGGGCTTTGATGGATTAAAAGTGGTGTGAAGACCTCCAGTGGTCCCTGCACACAGACAGGGCTCGCTCTTTTTGTGAGCAGGACTTCGTGCTGGAAACTGTGTGGGGTGAAGCAAATACCTTGAGGCTTCCCCTTGCCCTGGGATGTGCACGGGAGCAGGGAATGCAGGCAGTAAATTGGCGTCTGCACATTCTGGGCAGGGCAGGACACCTGCACTCCCCGGGGCTCCTGCTGCATGTTCCGCGGGCCAGAGGTCACTTCTAAAAAATCACCTGTCCCTCCTTCTGCCCCTGGGAGATCTCCCGTGGTTCTCGTGGTGGCCATAAGGTACTTACAACTGGGTGTGGAAAACCACAACAAGCACGGAGAATCCCACACCCACCGCCACTCCGTAGGGGAGGCTCAGGAAGAAAGCAGAGAGGAAGCTCACGAGCCAGACCAGCTGCAGGGAGAGAAGGGAAAAGAAGAGCATGGCAGGTCATTTGGCTGAACCATGGGATAGAGGACATGGATGGAAAAATGCCTCTGTGCTGCTATCCCAGACTCTCAAACCCTCCCAGCTCAACATGAATAGGCCAAACCCTGAACTCTGCAGCTGTTCTAATGCTGCAGCTTGCTGCATGTTTTATAGTGAACCATCCTTGCTGGGAAGTTTGCCAGGAGCCCCAGTTTCTTTTCATCCGTAAAAGCAGCCAGGGCGTTTCTCCACGGCTGCTCGAGCACCCGCTCCACTCATTCCATCCAAAAAGAATCAGCCTGGCTCGTCAGGAAAAGGCTCCTGCGATTGCCACCATCTGTTGCTCCCTGCTCCAGTCCCGAGCAGCTCCTGCTGTCAATCACAGCAGTTCAGAAAATATCCGAAATCATCTCTCTGAAAACTGCCTGAGCAAAAATGGCCTGAACGCAGAGACAATTTAATGGCCAAGTGTAACCAAAACCTCCCCCACTCCAGCTCAGAGCTCTGCCGTTTGTCATTTTTATGTGTTAGCACTCAAGTATCTTGCTCCACATGAGATCAGTCCTGCCCCATTTAAACATCCCTCTGAAAATCATTATCAGGTTGTTTTAAGCCCATCCCAATCCAATCCAAGATTAATAAAAACTAACTTTGACCTTGGATGAAAAAGGGTCATAACAATAACTTTGATGACTTCAATATCTTAATTTATATTCATTTTGTGTATAAATGGCAAGGAAGAGCTTCCCACCATCCATCCAGGCTTTGTTAGAATTAGCTGGAATTAGCTGTCCTGCAACACAACCAGCATTAAGGTGATGAACACTTCTGGTCTGACATCACCCAGGAATGGTGCTCCCCATTTTGGGACAGGACACTGAATCTAGTTCAAATTCCAAGGAGATAAAGGTTAGGGGAATCCCATTCATTCCATTGGCATCTGCCAGGATGTTCCTCAGGCAGCACCATCCATCTCCACTCAGTCCATGCTCAGGCTTTTGGGGTCTCTGAAGCCTGTTGGGTCCATCTGTGCTCTGGTAAAGGGGCAGCAACTCCCCCTGCTTTCAGCTGAACTGCCAGAGCCCACAGACCTCCCCTCTCACCCCACAGCAGCAGAACCCATTCAGAAATGTGCCCAAATTGATAACCCAGCTCTTCTCTAGCACCTGTTGGAGCAGGATTTTGGCAAAGCTCTTCATGGCTTGGGCCAGCCCCTCTGGACTCCTGACTGCCCCGATAAGGGGGTTTGTCAGGCCCTGACAGGATATTGGCTCAGTGTCCATACACAGCACTCAGCCGTGGGAGTCCTGTTCAAACACTGTCTTTTTATGTCAGACATTTCCAAATTCCCTTCTCACTCCCCCGCCACCCCCTGCCTTCGTTTATACATCAACCAGTGCCTGGAGTCCTTATCACACTCGAGGGCTCTCCTCACCCTGGAGGGCCATTGTGTGAGTTTTTAAGTCATGACTCCCAGACAATGAGCAGGGCCGGTTTGGCTAGTTCTGGGCAAACAGGCTCTGCACTTGATTGGCATTTAAACACAGCAGGTAAGAGTTCAGGCCTCTCTGATATGTGCTCTGAGCAGCAGCGTGCTCAGCTGCGCAGGACAGGGAGCACCATCTCACCAAGAGAGCCAAACCCACCTCCTGCAAGGGACTCATACCTCTAAAACCCCACAAAAGACTTTTTGGCATCTGTCCTGCTCATCCTGCCCTGGACAGGTGATGCCTCCCACCACCCCAGGCACTCACACAGTCCAGCTTGCTCTTCTTCCACAGGTAGAAGGGGTCAGCCAGCTGCTTGAGGGAGTTTTTCAGGTTCACAGCGATGAGGGCTCCCAGCACAGACTGTGGAGGACAGGGAATGGTGTCAGCCAGGCCATGGATGTGCCATGTTTGGCAGTGGATGCTTTTCTGCAGCATCTGCCTGCCTTGGGCCAGTCCCATCACAAGGGTGATGCTCACAAAGATCTCACTTGGATCTGAACAGGGTCATTTGGATGATCCTTTCACTAAAATTTACATTTACATTTGCTCAGAGAAATCGTGGCTGCTCCATCCCTGCCCAAGGCACGCTTGGACAGGGCTTGGAGTAACGTGGAATAGTGAAAGGTGTCACTGCCCATGGCAAGGATGAAGTTTAAGGTCCATTCCAACCCAAACCAGTCTGGATTCTGTGATTCCAGACACCCCGTGCAGACAGGTCCCCAGGCCAGAAACAAAACGTCCTGTGCTGCTGTTTGCATCGGGGATTTTTGGAGCGAGGCTGTGCCTGTGTTTGGGAGTGGAGAGCGGGTGTTGCAATGGCTCTGCCTGCACAGATGTTTGTGTTACCTTTGGAAGAGGCTCCAGGTAGATTCCCAGGGACAGCATTGTCACCATGACCACTAGAGCCACACAGAAACTTGCCACCTGCAAAGAGGAAAGAAAATCACTTCTGCAAACATCAGGGCTTCCCAAACCTCCCGTGGGTGTAGTCAGGGGCACAACTGGGCACTACAGCATTTTATGTGAGAGGATGTTTGCCTCTGAAAACAGGCAGGGATTTTCAGATCTCACAGATAACCACAAAATTCCCTCACTGCTCAGTCCAGGGAGCTGGAGGAGGAGGAACTAACTTGGGATTTTGCTCCTGCCCCATCCACGGCGAGGGTGACAGAGAGAGCACAGCAGATCACGTGGATTTTGAAGAATGATCCGAAGAAGTTGCTGCAGCCCAGGGCCAGCATTTCCTGTGGAGACGTGGAGAATGTCCATCAGAAAGGACAGCTACCCTTCCTGCTGACACATGGCGAGAGAGCAGGGGCCTGAGTCTGGTTTATGTGGCCAGGACAGGCTCTGGGTTCCCTGCAGTGCATCCCAGACTCTTTCCTTCCAGTAAGATCTGGGATAGGCTCTGGTGTAGCAGGGAAACCTGAAAGCACAATTCCATATAAACACGTTGTCATCTGTTGACACACTCAGGGCAGGGCTCCATGTGGTATGTATGGCTGTTGTTGAAAGCTACCCTGTGCCAGAGATGACAAAAGAGGATTATTTAATGTCCTGCCTCTCACAGTATCTAGGTGACACACCAGGAATCCAGGTCTTTCTCTGCTCCCTGAGAAGTGCGTGCACCTCACTGTGCTTCAGCAAGCTGCCAAAACACTGTGTCTAGAGGGGCAGCAAGGCAGAGAGTCCAGCCTAAAGCTCCTTTGCCTTTTCCAACCTCTCTGCAGCCCATGGGACAGGGCTTTGCCATGTCCTTTCGCCCCCTACATGGCACAAAGCCACGGAGCCGCCACAGGAGCAGCACGTCTGCTCTGAGCCAAGCGCGTCTGCACGCTTCCCGTTCACGGCATGAGCTCTTCCCTTCATGCCTGAGAGCAAAGGCAGCAGCCCCTGGCTGCCCCAGCCCCAGCAATACCTGGTTGGGGTCCACATCGTAGCCATGCTTGGCTGCCAGGGTCCTCCCCATGGCCAGGTTGATCACGTAGCCCACGATGGCAAGCGAGAAAGCTGTGCCCACCATGTCCTTCCACTTGCTCACCAGGGGCAGGGTGGGCTCTGGGAACCTGCACTCAGAGCACAGGTGAGAAGTTGTGACAGCGCTGTCCAGGGGCTGGGGGTGTGGGTGAGGAGCTGGAGGGTTCAGGAATGACATAATCCATGCCCACACTCCAGGGGAAGGGGGTGGTTGTGTCACAGGGAACACTGATGCTCCTGGCAGGGGCCTCTGGTACAGCAGGGAAGAGTGAGGTGTTTCCCAGGCTGCAAGAGGAGGAGGAGGAGGAGGAAGGAAAACGGTCTAGAAGGTGAATCAGACCTGCACAAGCACTCACCCCATGCTGATCTTCCCCACTATTGGCATCCCGTACTTGTCAGGCATGTTGAAGCTGCCGGAGATTGCGGTGGCAACGATCACCTGAAAGGACAGGGAATGAAAGCTGTGAGCAGGAAGAGCTGAGCTGGCTCGGAGCATTAACCTTGCCATGCTCCCAGAGCTGACAGGATAAAACCAGCACCAAGTTTGGGCTGGGGAAGGTGAGAACAGTCCCAGCAGGGGTTATGTTCTTCCCCCTCAGCATCACCAGGATACAGTGAGGGATCAGCATGGGGATGGCCCAGTTTCTGACCCCAAACCATGTGGGGGCCGTGTCACATTCACTGTGTAGATGCTCTACATGGTGGCCCTGCTGAGAGCAGCAGTGTCCTGGGGCTGTGAGGCGAGGGGAGGGTCCCAGAGGCAGCCCTGGTCACTTACAATGATGATCTCCATTGGGATGGGTATCCGGATCTTCTTCATGTACTTCAAGTTGAGCTCCTTGACAATGATCAGGAGCACAGCACTGACCAAGGCATAGATCAGGGAGGCCAGGTTGGTTTGGGGCAGACCTTTACAAATGTCAATGAATGTCTGAAGGGGAGAGAAGAGGAGAAGGGGTCACAGGGAGCTGGACACTCTGGACAACATGGACAGAACTTGTTACCACAATCAACAGCCTGAGATGTGAGCAGTGCTGAAAACCCTCTGCTGAGGGATCAGCCCCCAGCCCTGGGCCTGTGCTGGTGATTTAATGCAGTTCTGGCTGCATCAGCACAGGATGCATCCGTGGAAGATGCAGTAAATCCCAGGAATGGCCAGACTTGCTCAGAGGAAATATTCCTGCTGCTAATAACTCTGCAAGACTCTTGCTGTAAAGCAACATGGCTCATAACCCTCCTAGTCCCATTTCCTCATCCCTCATTAAAACCACGCAGACAGGGCTCAGATAATGCTGGATAGGGAACACAACAGCAGCCTGGTTGTGCTGCAGCAGGGATTGCCCTTCCCTCCACCCTTTCCTGGTCTCCTGGGCCCCGTTTCCCTGGCAGGGGTGGTTGTGCTGCCATGGTGGGGGGAAGGTTGCTGTGCAGAGCCCCCACTTACGTAGACGATAGCTAAGGGCCCGGTGTAAGACGGGACTGTCAAGCCGAAGACGTACTTGAGCACGGAGATGAGGATCTGCAGCCCCGCCGCCGTCATGAAGCCCCTGATAAAGGACTCGGACAGGTAGATGGCCACAAAGCCGAACTGCAGAAAGCCCAGGCACAGCTAGGGTGGCACAGAGGAGGTGTGGTCAGAGCAGTGGTCAGAGCCCCAAGGTGTGCAGGGTGGGAAAGCATATACAGCTCTCCCACACACAGCAGGAGTGTCCCAGCACAGGAATGGGGACAGAAGGGTGGAGGGTGCCATTCTTGGGTTGTCCACATAGAGAATTCCACCCCAAAAATCCCTGTTTTGAGGCATCATCCAGCCAGAAGTGAGGCCTCTTCAAGCATCTGCCACCAGCATCTCTGCTCCAGAGAAACCTTAGCTCTCAGTGTGGGGCAGGAACACAGCAGAGCCCTTACCTGTATGATGGCTGTCAGGCAGGCCAGGGTGGCAGAGATCTCCAGCCTGGCTGCCTCCAGGGCCATGGCATTCACACTGGTCTCGTTGGTGGTGTGGTTGAAGTACTGGAAGTCCATCTCCGGAGCCAGCTCATTGCAGATGTTGCCAACAATAATGCTGATGACAGCAAAAGTCCCTGCAGACAGCACTGGGAGGTCAGGAGCTCTCTCTGGGGAGAGCCCTGTCCTGGAAGGCTCCTGGGCACAGTGAGTCACTCAGCCCATCCCCAGCCCCACAGCGGGAGGTGGCACAGGGTCACTGGGGTGACATCCTGCAGTGCAGCCACAATCACACAGATCCCACAGATCTTCTCCCTGGCAGAGCAAACGTCCCAGTTCTGAGACACACCACATTCCCAGCCAGCATTTAACTGTCTGGTGCAGACAATTCCTCACCTGGCACCATCTGATGGATGCCCCCGAGGAAGAGGTAAGTGAGCAGGGGGAAGAAGGAGGAGTAGAGCCCATTGACAGGAGGCAGATTGGCCAGGAGGGCAAAGGCCATCCCTGCAAAACACGAGGGACACAGGCAGGGAAATACAGGGACCACCAGGCTGGAGGTAGAGCTTGGGATTATCAGTAAAATACAAAACTCCTCCCAGCTGGGCATCAGCATCACCTGCAGAGTTTTACTTGAGCTGGCAAAGTGTTATTCCCTCTTGGACACCCAGAGTGTGACGCTGCTCACCTTGTGGGACTTGGATTGTCCCTGCACTGAGCCCACCAAGGACATCGGGCAGGATGTAGTCCTTGATTTTGTACTTGGGAAGCCACACCAGGACTGGGAACAGGTGGAAGAGGGTGAGTTTGAACCTGGAAGCTGAACATCTAGAAGGGAGATAAAACATAAAAGCAAATAAGCGAAGAAAGGAGGAAGCAAATGAGCTGGAAGTACGGAAGAATCTTCCTAGGAATGCCTCAGCCTTTCCCCCTCACCAGCTTCTGAGCCCTCTCTTTCCCATATTATTGCCTTCCTTTTTCTGAGGAGTGGAGATAGATTTCCAAGAAAGTGATCAGCAGGGTTATTAACTTTTGTTTGCATAATTACAACCCTTTCTTAAAGGTGGTATTCGTTTCAATCAGAAAGCTGAGAAAAGGAAATCCCAGCTGGAAAGCTTAAAAAAAACAATCCACACATCCCTACGTCACCAATTGTGCCTTTCCTACTATTAAAAAAAAACCCTTGGAAAACAGGACCCCAAATCCCAAATGCACTCAGTGCAAATTATTCTGCTGAGGAAAGAGCATCAATTTCATTTTCTTCAGCCCAGTTTGCATTTCCCCCATGCCTTTTATCCATCAAACTCCTGAAGACCATGATTCCCCAGGATAAAAATGAGATCTGTATTCCCAGGTGTGAATTATACCCCCCACAGTTCCTGTCTAAATCTGGTTTACATTCTACAGCATTCTCTGTTACCTGAAAAGGTTTCTCAGTTTCTCCCCGATGGGGTAAGTTCTGGTTTTCTTCTCAAACTCCTCGTCGAAGAGGCTGACAGAGTAGGCAGAACGTTCGATGGCATAACGAGGCCTGGCCTGGCTCATCTCTGGATCATTTGGATTTCGGCCCCCCCCCAAATAAATAAATAAATAAATNGGTGATGCTAATGAGCGGTGCTAATGAACGATGCTAATAAGCGGTGCCCTGCTAAGGGACCCGAGCGCGGCCTGGATTGCCTGGCAGGCGGGCAGAGGTGTTAATCCCGGCTCCGGGAGTGCCTTTTTGCCTCGGGCGAGGCACTTGACCTTTCCCATGCCTCTGTTTCACCATCGGTGGGGTTTGCCCGGGCTTGGTGGTTGATACTGGCACTAGGATCAAGGGCTGGATCCCGTCTGAGGTGTTCCTGCCACACTGCCCAGCCTGTCTAGCATTCCAGAACCTTCCCAATCCTCACTGGCCATGGGTGAGTGCCCGGGCTCCTCTAGGAAGTGATGCTGGGGGAGATAACTGTTGCTAACTCATGTCAGTGATGAAGATGCCAAAACATCCCGGCAGACCAGTCCTGCCCGGTATCTGGGTCTCACCAAAGGGATGATGAACTTAGAGATCCTTTATTTTACCGTGCCTGGAGATGCCTGGGGAGAGGGGAGAATCACCCCGACTGGCTGGGCTGGGAGGGGTGGGAGGAAGTGGTCAGATATAAAACGAGCATCTCGGTAATTATTTGTGTTCTGGCGTGTATCTAAGTGGGTCATTGCCCAACACAGGAGGAGAAGAGGGGGTGGGAAAAGCTGGTGATTCAGGCAGGAGAATGTATCGAGAAACAATATCCAGGTTGCTGAGAGCTTATGAATTATCTGAATGTGCCAGAACCTCCCCTCTCTGGGCTCTGGTGAAAGTCAGGGCACACCTTGACATCGGGATGAGCAAAATGTCCTTGCGCAGGACTGCTAAGAGCCCTGGCTGATGCCTTGGAGTGGAGGACAGGAGGAGATTGTAGCAGACAAGGGCAGGAGGGAAAGGATGATGCAGGGAGCTGAAACTTTGGGGAGAATTTAGGTCAATAGAATCATTATGCAAATAGCAGCTAATGCGTCCAGAAAGGGAGGTCATCAACCCCACTCCTTTAGAGATAACAGGGCACTCTGCTGTAAAACTGCCCCAGCCATGGGGTGTTTGTGATTCCAGCTCTGATCTGCACCCACGGGGCTCGGGAGCAAAGAGGAGACCCATCCCTCTTCCTGCAGTGCCAGGTGCCTGATCCAGTGCCCTCGGCAGGGCATCCCTGCTGCTCCTTTTCCCCTAGAGATTACCCTCCAAGAGCAAGGACGAGCTTTGCCTTTGGGTAATAGAACTTATCAGTGTCCTGGGCTCTTCCCAGTCCCTTGTGCCAAAAGCCTGTCTGATGGTTTTCCCACTTTTCCTGTGATCCTGTGGCTGTTCCCAGCCTTTCTCCCAGCCCCACAGCTCTGCTCGGAATTTCCAGTTTTCCTTGGTGAATATTTTGTAGGTCCAGACTCAGCAACAGCTTTGAGGGCTGATAAACCCACCCGAGTTCCTGGTGGTCTCTCTGATCTCCATCCCTTCTGCCACCAGACAGACCCAAGCAGCCAATTAAATCCTAGCTCTTTAATGAATTTCCCCCACTAAGCAAAAGTGCTGGCAATCAGAAAAAAAATAATAAACAGAGCAGATATAGAGAGGAAAATATCCCCATGATTAAATTCCATCTTAAACAAACAGGCTCGTGATGTCAGCGTCTCAGACAGAGTCAAGTTCTGGGCTTGGCTTATCACAGCCTTGCCCTAGATCAAACAGAGTTTAAACCTCTGAGATTTGGGAATTAAAGAGCACGAGGAGCTGCATGGCTGCTCCTTGAACAAAAGGCAAAGCCAGCTGGCCTGGTGCTGGTGGGATGAGCCCACGGCAAGCTGCAGAGCTAGTTTAAACCCTGCAGCTGGGGCAGGACCCCAGAGCAATTCCATGAGTGGGGAGGGGAGAGCAGAGTGCCAGTCAGCTGCTGCATTGCAGGGACCAGGTTTTTCAAGATCTTTCTTCCAGTGGAAGAAAATGGAAAGTTTATGGAAATAAAGGATAAAGTCTGGGAGAAGAGCTCCAACTCCTCACAAGTTTTCAGGCAGCCCATCCCTGCAGTGGGTGATGCTCAGAAATGTAAAATTTGACCTTGCTGAGTGCACAAATGGGATGTGATACTTGGAGCAAACAACACATGAGAGCAGAACTGCTCTGCTCCAGCAATGTGATGTTGGTGACCAGCATTGTCCCAGCAGGTCAGGAGTGTCCCCTTGGTCCAGACCTGGCTGATCTCAGCCCTGCCAGTCCCAAACCAGGCTGTGCCTGCCAGGCACAGACCTTTTCTCCCCAAGTTCATCCTGCAAACACACTCACTGACCTCTTATCTGCTGTCCCCGTGCTGGTGATAGCTGTGCTTGAGAGGAGGAAAGTCACATTGAGGTTCCTGGCTGGTGTTGATAGGAGCCATTGGCATAAGGCCACTTTCCTGCACTGACGCAGGCACAGAACAGGAGCTCTGGTCCAAGGAATGAGTCAAAATTTGGTGGGAGAGCCATCTGATCCCTGCCTAAGGCGTGATACAAGGGCCCAAACTGATCCCAGTGCTAGAGACGGGCATTCAAGGAATGAATGTCCCATTCAACCAGCTGCTTCTTAATTTTAGGGATTAAAAATCAGTGCTCCTGAAATAATGCTTCCTCCTATGCCTGCTCCCTCTCCATGCCCCTTCTCCTTGCACAAGGCACACCCAGCCCTCTGTGCTGTTTGCTTCAGGATTGGGTTCAGAGGTCCAACCTCTTCCCAGTCCCGTGTGAATCTCCATCCAAAACACCCCCTCCTGGCCCCATTGCCCAAGAAAGGGCCATAAAAACAGCTCCCCCTGTGTCCTGGACCAGGTCTGCTGGGAGAACACAGGCACAGGTGCAAGGGTTTGGTTGCAACACCAGGACAAGGTCTTGACTCCTGTGCCCCTGGACTGCTGCCTTCAGCACCTGGCTGCAGCTGCAGGTTCCACAGGAGCCCCGGGGCAACACGGTGAAAGGGCCCATGTCCTGCAAGGTCAGCAGGGGAAGCCACCAGTTGAGAGCTGCCTGGCACAGATGCTGTGCTCTTGGTGACTGATGTGGCAGTGCCAGACGTGGCAGTGCCAAGCTCTGCAGCCCAGACTGAACTGTCCCTCAGCCTCCTACCACAGCCTGTTCCCCTCTGCCTTTCCGAGCACCCAGGCAGGAGGAAAAGGAAGTTCCTACTGTCACTCACTCAGCTCATGTGTTTCAGAAGATGTTGTATAATTCACCTCTGCCATCGGGCACCGGTGGATCCACCCCTGCAATCCCTGGTCACTCCCTGCAGTCTCCTGGCATTGGGAACATTCCAGGACCCAGTCCAGCTGATGGACCACACCAGGAACTCACCACCAAGAGACCCCAGAGTCTTCAGCTGGGCCATTTGGGCACAATTTCTTTTTCTTAAAATGTGGTCGATTTAGATTTTTTTTACCTTTGGCTCTGGATGGCCACAGGTTTCACGTACAAATGAACTGATTCAGGAAGAAAAGCTGGTGGTGATAAAGACATCTACAGTCCCACATTTCTGGGACAAGTACTTTTGGAAAAAAAGACCTTCCCAGTAATCTGGGGAGGGGGAAGAAGCAGGGGCGGGGAAGCAGGGGTTGTATTCAGGGGACTGATGCCGTGCACTGGGCACACACATTTATCCCTGGGGTTTAACCTTTTCTTAACCTTTACCCATTAGAAATAGAAGAGGAAGACATCAGAAGATAATATAAATCAGTTATGAAAAATATCCTTGCCTCGGAAAAGGCAAAATGCCAGAATCCATAAAGTTCAGTCAAAACTTTGCTGTTAGAGTCTGTTTTCCACAAGGAACCATGGTGATGGCTGGTGGAATAAAAGCCAGAGGGAGAAGGGGATGAGAGGAGATGCTAAGGGGCTCTGATGGATCTTGGGCAGGCATGGAATGGGTCCTGTGCCATGGTGCAGGGCCAGGAGGAGACACCTCTGCTTTCCTCCAGCTCCCACCTCCCATCCCACTGCCCCGAGCTGCTCCTCGTCCCCCAGGATCTGCCATCCCATTCCCCCACTGCTGCACCTTCACCACAGAACAGCAGGCATTAAACCAATGTTTTCTTTCTGTTCAGATGCAATATTTGGAGTGTTAAATAGGTGATTTCCATAAGGCAGATGGCCTTTTTCTCGTTGGGAGTGACCCAGCCCAGCGCAGGCAGCGGGCAGAGCTCTTGTGCTGCCAGTGCTGGGCCAGTGCCAATGTTTGATGTACCACTTCACATGAGTTTCTAACCAAACTAGCTCTGTGCCTGGTAACCAGAATAATAAAATCTGCATGCATCTGCCAGCTACTGAGGGTGAAGCCAAAGTGTTTGGCTCACAGGGTGTTTATTAAGTGCAATGTTTATATTCAGCAGCTCGGCTCCTGCGCTTTGCTGTGAGGGAGCAAACGCTGTGGGCATGGGGGATCTGCCCTGCACTGACACCAGGGCAGCAAAGCCCAGGTTGAACCCACTTTCCTGGGGGTTCTTTTGATTTACCCACTTGTTCCTGACCCCACCCCAACTCTCTGTTACTGTCGGAGCCACATCAGCACCATAGCTCTGCGAGGAAGGGCTGGGCTGAGGTGAGGCATCGGGCACATGGCCCGGGGTGCTTTGCTTTGGGATGTCCACACACCCCATTGTGGTCCTCCAAAAGCTTCCCTGCCCTGCTGTTCCCCTGGCTGTTACCTTGCTTAGTGTGGCAGAGCAGTGCCTGATCCCAACAACAACTCAGCCCAGTTGTGCTGAGTCCATCCCCTTCCCCCGGGAAAAGGCAGCTGAGATGGGCAGGAGTGAACTGAAAAGGGCATTTAAAGGAAGGAGAAGTGAGGCTTTGCTGTCCTTCAGTGCCAGTGTCTGCTCTCCACGTGTCTCCGACATAGACCTTTGAAGAGCAGGTGGGCAACGAATCCAAAGGAATTAAAATATTTGCAGCATTCCTGCAGTGCCTGCCAGCACTGATAGCGGATGCCTGCTGAGAGCTCACTCCTCCACATGCTCCCGCCCCTCTGGATCCAATCTCGGAGAAGGACAAACACCTCTGGGGTCACCCTGTCCATCCTGTCCCCGAGGTGGAGGATGGGGCTGCATTTCTGTACCGGGAATCTCTGACCTGGGGCAGAAATACTGTGTGAGCAGGACAAATGTCACTGCAGGGACTTATCTCTAAGGGAAAGAAGGACAGGTCCCCAGCTTTAGGTATCAGTCTGCTTGCAAATAAGGCGTGGACAAATTTTATCAGGGCAGAGCAGAAAGCATCCTAGCTGCGGGAACTGCAGTTTTCCACCATGGATCAAGATTTCCCTCTTGCTTATGTAGGAAGGAGGCTGCCCAAACTGGATCTAAACATCCCTTGAAACGGCACTGGGAGGAGCTGAAGACCCTGCACCCGGTGTGACAGGTCTCAGTCTGGGAGCACTCCTCATTCACAGCTTTAAAATTCCCTCCTAAACTGACCGTGAGCACCAGGATGCCCTGAACAGGCAAATCCCCTGTCCTGGGCTGGGTTCCTGCGCACAATCAGTGCTTCCCAACCACTGCCTGTGGGCACTGGGCTCCACATCCCTTCCCTTTCTCCCAGGATGTGCAGCACCCAGTTTGCGCGGCAACATCCCCAGGGCAGGGACCACTTTCCACACTCCCATGCACAGAAAGTTCTGGTCATAACAAGGGTCCAGAAACTGAATATTTCTCTTCAGTGTTGCCTGCCCTGTATCAGGCAAATCCCTCCACACATCTCAGCAGGAACCAGGCAGGATAAGATGGCAGGATTTATTCTAGCAGTAATTAATTCACATATTTGGCCTCTCCAGCCTCTCTCTTCATACTAAATCAAGCTTCTGGATCATTTGGGTTGCTAATTCCTGAGTAAATCTGCTGCTATAAATCCCCGTGGTGAGAGGAGGGAGGAAAAGAAAGAAAAAAATATTGAAAAAAGAAAAAAAGAAAAAAGAAGTGCCAGTTCTCCAAATACTGTGCCTCACACCCAGTGGCTGTGCAAGCGGAGTGTAAATCCCCCACGCCCACCCAGACAAAGAGCCCGATTGTTGGAGTTACCTGCGCCTCAGGAGAGCGGCCGATCTTGCGAGGGGGGTGCAGATGTGGCAGGAGAGGTGCTGCCGAAGAGGTGTGCAGAGGTCTGCGCTCAAACGAGCCAGTGAGTCATTTATAAATCACCTCAGTCAAGGGGACCGAGGGCTGTGCTCGGCGCCTGATTGGCTTGAGGAGGTAATTGCGAGCAGGTACACCCGGGCTAAGCCCAGGAGATAGCCAGGGGAGATAAGGGGAGATCTGACGAGGGAGAAGAGCTTTTTTGGATGTCACCCCTCACCCCACCCCTTGCCTCTCCGGTCTGGGCCGTTTGATCCACTCTGCGGTCCCTCCATGCTCTGGGTGACAATAACCCATATTCACGTCACCCCGGCCCCCTCCTTCCCCTGCCATGGGCCGGGGGCAGCCGAAGATGCTTTTGTTGGCCGCGGTGGGCAGCGTCTGCCCGGCCTTTGAGCTCCGGCCGTCTCTCCGCCCCCGGGATGGACAATGGGGCGCTTTGTGCCAGCGCCCGACCCCGGCGCGCCGGCCTGAGAGAAGGGATCGGCAGCGGAAAGCAGAGTGTCTCTCATTTCCAGGTTCAAAGGGATGAAAGGACTGGGGAAGAGAGGGGAAGCCCCGCTGTCTGCCCAAGAGAGAGGCTTGGGGATGTGCCCTGGCGCGGGGATGCGATGGGAGCGCTCCGCGGCGCGGGGATGTGCGGGAGGCTCAGGCTGTGCTGTCATCAGCCTCCCAGGCACGGTCCCCGGGCAGGAGCCACACCTGGCCAAGCGCTCCTCTGCAGAGGGTTTGACAGGTTCTTATGACGCCCCTGGCAGGGGACAGCGATTAGCGGGGAGGGACCGGGAGAGGCCGGCCGGGAGCTGCAGTCTGGGAGCCCCCCCTGAGGTGCTGCTCAGTCTCCTGGAGCGGAAGCTGCCAAGGCTTGGGGAGAGGCAGCGTCTGAAACTGGAAAAGTTCCTGTGACAGGTCGGAGAGCAGCCAGCTCAGACTAGGGGACAGGGCTCATCCCGTGCTGCCATCGTGTCCAGCCCATGGCAGCATCACTGTGCCAAGTTGGGGCCAGGATCCTGATCTCTTTTCTCCAGGATCCAAATCTCCTCTCATGTCCAGGCTCCTGATCTCCCCTCCCCTCCCCTCCCGTCCCTTCCCCTCTCCTCTCCCAGAGGGATATGAGAGTGCAGGAGCCAGGTGCCGGCCAGGATGCTGCAGGTGATGAGATGGACAGGGAAAAGGAATGGGTCAGGGACATGCCCCAAAAGGAATTGGCCACAAGGAGGAAGCTGCAGGGGGTTATTTATTGTGGAAGAATTGATCTCTCATGTCCCCGTTGTCCCCAAGGGCAATTTGGCACGTTCACGGGGGTGGCTCTGCTGCCCTCCCTCCTCCGGGTGTCACCAGGATGTACTGCCACCTCTGAGCGCTGGAAAACGATGGGAAAAGTGAGCGGGGAGAGAAACAGAAGGGCAGGGAACCCATGGCTGGGGTGGGAACAAGGGAGAAGAGGCAGCAGTGCGGCCTTTGCTTGCTCCCAGAGTAAAAATTCCTAGTGCCTTGTGCACGCTCGAGGCATCAGCAGCTACTGCCAAGATACCTCATTGTATGCAAATCAATCATTGTGTCCGGAGCAGGCCTGAGGAACACCCTATGGAGGGTGCCGAGCGAAGGGGGCTGATTCATTGCCATTTGACCGACAGAGGTAATCATTGCCGAGCAGTTATCCTGTAAATATCAGTAATAACTCATATCCAGTGGGGTTGTGGTTTTTTTTTTCAGGGCAACCTGATACACTGCCTGTGGCACAGCAGCGGGAGCAGCCCACAAGTGTTCTCAGAGGCTCCTGTCACAGGGCAAATCCCAGGAACATGGAGCTCCAGCATCCACGGAGATCCTGCACCATGGAAAGAGGGGGAACAGCATCTGAGATGAAGCTAATTGACATCCAGGGCTAATGTGCAGGGTTAATTAGCTGGAAGGTTCATGCCAAAAGGGATTTTTGCCATCAGCAAAGGGCATTTTTCTTAGTGAAGGTCCACCAAAGAAAGACAAAAGGTAAAATTCCAAAGCTGGTTCCTGGCATGAGTGAAACAGAAGCAGCTGGTGCTGCTCATCCTCTGACCTGCTCTGTGCATCAGGCCCAGGGCAGGCACACAGAGGGCTCAGCATGGTCAGCAGCAGGATGCCAGGTCCGTGGAATGCCACTGAGCCCTGGCACAAGGCAGGAAAGTGCTGTCTGGGCACAGTGGGACACAACCCCCCCCAAAGTGACTCAGTGCTGCACTTGCTGGGGCTTGGACTGGGATGTTGGCAGGGCTAGAGTCCAGCTGATTGCATTTTTGTCCTCCCACCACTGGCAAAACGCAAGGAAGTTCGCAACCATGTGCGAGGTAATTTTTCCACAGGGACAGACTTATACGAGCCCTTCAGGCTCTCCCTTTTCTTTTCTCAGACCCGGTGTTCCCCCTGCACAGATGAATTCCCTTTTGTTTCTTGCTGCCTGTGGCAGGAGCTGCTATTCCAAAGTCCTGCTGGGTGTGATCAGGATAAAACGAGGTCTTGCCCTGCAAAGAACCCAGCCCTGTGCAGCCACCGATGGTCCTGGGGCATTTCTGGCATGGGAGGCACAGTCCTGGTCAAATTCCATTTTCATAATTATAAATACAGCTCATTCTGCCTCTTTCTGCTCTGGCCAAACTCCCCATATGTGGTGTGAGGATGTGGCCACCAATGGAGCATCCAGGATGGTGTGCAAGACATGGATGAGTGTCTGGGAAGCACCAGGAAGCTGGGGAGCACTGGGACATGGAAAGACACCCCAGGGACTCCCCAGGTGAGCCTGGGGTGCAAAGACTGCTGAGCTGATTATCTCCTGGGCCGATAGCAGCATGCCGTGCACTGGAATGTGTGGATTTGTTTGCAGATGATCAATTTTAGCAGATACATTGCACTTAACAGGGGCAATAATTCAGTGGTAATAATTCAATGGAAGCCCAAGGCTGGGAGCAGAAGGCAGCGCATGCCCTGGGGTTCCTGGGAGATGATGGCACCTGCAGGGAGCCTTCCTCCCTTCCTCCCTCTCCCATCCCGAGACCTGCAGCCAGAGCTGCTCCTCGCTTTTGGGTGGTTTTCCCGAGGAAGCAGGGCTTGTGCAGGCACAGGTGTGGGCAGGATGCAGGGTTTGGGATGGAGATGCTGCAGGTAGAGTGGGGCAGCCTCTGAGGAGGGAGTCTGGGGCTTCCATGAGGATCTGGGAGGTGCTGAACAGGTTGAGAGATGCTGGGAGGTTGTTCCTTATGGCTGATGAGCTGCTCAGGCTGTGACCTGCTCAGGAGACATCTGAAGTCAGATGGGGTGTCCTGTTTGTCTGTCTGTCTGTCCCTCCAGGAGCATTTTAAATCCCTCAGCTAGGTGGGAAAGCAGAGATCTG
The DNA here is from genome assembly GCA_013397195.1 of Hylia prasina. Taxonomy (NCBI): domain Eukaryota; kingdom Metazoa; phylum Chordata; class Aves; order Passeriformes; family Sylviidae; genus Hylia; species Hylia prasina. The sequence goes on from VYXD01007946.1 coordinate 60,164, forward strand.
GGCTGCCAAATTCCTCCAGGAATGAGATGGCCATTCCTGGAGCAGGTGATGGACATGCCCACTGCTGCAGGATGCTCTGAGCTGTCGGCAGGGTGGGCAGGGATTGGCACTGCCGGTGTCACCAGAGAGAGCCCGGCTGGAGCGCTGAGATTCCCAGGGCTGGTTATCACCATTTCCTGCTACCCCAGGAATGCAGGGCCAGGGCTGGATGCCACCATCCCGCTGGCAGAGGTGGCCTGGCCGTTGGCTCCATGGTGCCAGGGCTGGAGCCACAGCTGCCACCTGAAAGGGACCCGCTGGCGCTGCCACCCCCGCTCGGTGTCACCAGCTGGCACAGGGGGCAGCATCGGGGCAGGAATGAGGAACACCTTGTCCCAGAGGATTATTTACAGCGCCCAGGTGAAGGCTGGAATGCAGGAAGGCTTCGGGAGGTTCAGAACTGCCCCCGTGGGTGTTTGGGGCCGCTCAGTTCTCGGGGCTGGGGAGAGGCTCTGGGAGAGCTTTTTGGGAGAGGCTCTCTCTCTGGGAGAGAGAGGGGCTTTGGGGTTTTTCTGGTGGGGGAATTGCTGGGTCATGGCTGCTCGGGGCCTTTCCAACCTGTCTTAGTGTTATGGGTTAATATAGTTTTGGTTTTAGTTAAAAGAGAAGTAGTTTTTTGTAATTTTGTAAGGAAAAGTTAATTTTTTGTGGAAGGCATAGGGATTTATTAGAGGGTATTTTTTAGATATTGATATATTGTTTAATTACTGAGGAAGTTGGATGAGGGAAGTTACTGAGGGAAGGACCACCGTCCTGCTGAGACTGCGTCACCTGCATGTGTCTGTGGGGTCAGCCCTGTCACAGGCCCTTCTCTTCACAGGGGAGCTCCTCCTGGGGCTGCAGCAGCAGGGCTGGCACAGGCACATCCCCAAATTGAAGGATTTGTGGGGTAAGACACCCTGGCTTGGGGACCAGAGCATGTTCTGGTGGTCAGAGCCAACCCCACCAACCCAGATTTCTGTCTGGAGCACCGCAAAGATCTCCAGAGGAATTGTCACCCCCCCAAAAGACCCTGAGAGCCTGCAGAGAGCACCTGGCGCTGGGCTGTGTGTCCTCACCTGGGACTGGCCGGTGCTCTCTGGACAACCCTCAGGTCACCTTGAGCAAGAGCTGTTATCTTATTTGTAAAATAGGTGTAAGATATCTGCCTTCTCCAGGGGAACTCAAAATGTGCTCAGCAAGGTCTGCCCAAGGCCTAGGGACATGAGCAGCTCTTGCGGCTGGGTGGGAGCAGCCCCAGCATCCAAAATTCCTGCCCTTGGAGCAGCCCTGAAGCCTTGGGGGCCCCCAGGCCAAGGGGTGCTACCTGGAGCATCCCATTCTCCTGGAATTCAGGCTGGAGGCTGGCTCCAGGCACTGCCTCCCCCAGCCCTCCAGGCTTTCTGCCCACTCTGACCAAGCAGAGTCAGCCCAAATGAGGCATGGCTTTTTTCACTTAAACCACTGAATTCCTGTGAAGGAAGGTTTTCAAATCTGG
>VYXD01007946.1:61716-77331 GCA_013397195.1 Hylia prasina
AAAAAAAAAGGGAATTCCACCCCCCAACAACAACAACAACAAAAATAGTGGGAAGGTGCGTGGAGGAGAACATGTGGCTTCTCCTTGCTTCCCCCAGGAGCAAGGGCAGGAAAGTGATCCTGGTCCCATCACTGCTGCTATGTGGCCTTAGGCAACTCATTAAGGCCCAAACGGTCCGATGGCAGGGAGATAAGCCCTGAAATAAACCTGCTCATTGTTCGGGGCTCTGAGGTCAATGCCTGCAGAGGCGAGCAGGTGTTGGACGTGAGGACCTGGAGGAGGAGCAGGAGTTTCTGTTGCCTCTGGTCAGAGATGTCAGTAGACAGATTTTAGATGAAAGTGCTGCCTGCTTTGCCTTTTTTTTTTTTGAGTTTTAGGAGTGTTGGTGCTGCAGCCATGGCACAAGGCCAGGAGGCAGCTCAGAAACGCCCTGAAAGAGTCGGTGGTTAAAGGGCATTAAAGTTAAATAAAGCATTTGGGGCCAAAGGGATGCAGTGTCCAGGTGGGATCTGGTGGGAGAGGGATTCACTGCCCTGAGCCTCACCCAGGGCTTGAGGGAGGCTCTGTTGGTGCCCTGGCTTCTGGTCTGCTCCAGCCCCAACCCCAGGGATGCTGGTGCCACCAAAATGGGCTTTCTAAATAATAAACTTTCTAACACAATTTGAAGTATTTAATCTTTAAACTCCATTCAGCAGCTTCAGAAAAACTGAAGATTTCTATTCTGTATATTATTTATCACTGATGGCCTTGTGCAGATCTAAGGGAGCTCAGCCAGGGCAGTGAGAGGAGGCAAATCCACATTTTCCCTTCAGTCAGCACTAGTAGAGCTGCAGATCACCATGGTTTGTGTCTGTCCACACTCTGAGGAGCTGCTTATTCATCTAGGGAAGAGTCCAGCCTATCTCAAACCTAAATCTGGGGAATTTGGGTACTGAGCTCCTCCTTGGGCAGCAGGGACCCACCAGCAGGAGGCTGCTGTTCTCCAGGTACAGATCACACTGGAATTCCCTGGGGGAGGTGGTGTCATCCCTGTGCCAAGCACCACACCCCTCCCGTGTGAGCCCTGCTGTGCCTTGGCCACCACAGAGCTGCTGCCCGGCCCTTGGCACAGACACCATCCCATCCCGATAAAACTCCTGCTTCACGGGTTTCTCCAGGTGCTTTTGCCGCTGATTTCCTGCTCTGGGCTCTGTCCCAAGGTGGAATCCTCTCCACGGCACTCAGCACCTCTGTGGGGGCTTTGCAAAACCAAAAGGATGGCACTGGGGGGTGGGGCACATGAGGGGTGGGGCAGCCCCGTGCCAGGCTGGCTGGGGCCACCCTGCCCACCCCACATCCCAGGGGGATGATCCTGTCCCACAGCCCAGCAGGATGATCCTGCTGCTGTCCCCAGCTTCGGGGGATGCTTGAGACTTGGGCTGGCTGCTGACTTCAGCATGTCCCAGAGCTGCTGGCCAGACTGGCCACAGCCCCTAATCTTCTCTACGTGCTGGTTCTCAGCCCTGCCACGTCCCCAGACCCCGCTGTCCCCAGCCCCGAGGCCAGACAGAGTGCTGTGGCCCCACACAACCCTGCACATGGGTGTCCCCTGGGGTGGGACACAATGACAGAACCTCCCATGGGCTGGGGATGAAGGAGAAGCACCAACATTTGCTGTGGCTGGGTGGGCAGTGAAGCAGAGGGTGAGGGGATGGCTCTGCTTCAAATCTGGGCTAATTGTGTGTCCGTTTTGGGGACAATCACATGTCACACCTGGGGGGGACAGTCACACCAACCCCATTAGTGTCACCCCCTCACTGGGGGTGGGACAATGGGGCGATTGAGGAAAGGGAGAACAGTCATTCAGGTAGTTTGTAACTGAGCGTTTTTTGAAAGAAATCCTGGTGTGCCACAGGCCAGGCCACCACCCGAGCCCTTCACTACCGGGTGACAGGGACCGGGAGTGGCCCTGGTGGCTCAGGGAGGCTGCAGAGCCCTGTGCTGACACCTCCAGAGGTGTTTACTGCCCTGCAGCCCGGTGGCACCACTGGGCACAGATAAGCTTTTCATGATGCCTTGGCTTTGTTTTTCATGTCTGACGCCTTTGAAAGGTCACCTGGAACTTTGAACGTCTGGAGTTTATCAGGTCGGCTTTGAAGTGGCTGAAGCCACTGTCCTACTCTCAGTTCCAGCTCCAGCTTAATGGGGCTTCTGCTTCCAATCAGGAAAACTTAGGGTTTTTGGATTCTCTCCAGCTTTTGAAGGTATTTTCTAGTGCCTTTATTGGAATTCTCACATTTCAATAAAATAATTTAATCCCACCCAGCTCCAGTTGCCACAGGCTGGGGTAGGTGGGCATTCAGGGACATGATTTCATGGTAGGCTTGATCTCAGACTGCTTTTCCAACCTAAATTATCGATTCTATGATTCACTGCTGCCTGTGCCTGGGATGTGTCTCAGGAAGGAGCAGCAGAGGACCCGCTCTCTGCAGAGGATTTGTGATGCAAATCCCCCCTCTCCAACCCGGCTGCACCCCTGGAACCAGATGGGGCTCAGCAAGGCTGGTTCCACCAGGTAACACGGAGCACATACACGCTTGGCTTTCAGAGCATGGGGCTTGAGGGGTGGTGAAGAGCTCTCAGGGGTAATTGAACCTCAGAACACAAGCAAACTGGGAGTTGGGGATTTAGGGTGAGTGTGGGTGCTAATTCCTCAAACACTGAGGGCACATCTTCCATAAGAGGGTAGCTGACCAGCATCAGGGTGGGATTTTACTGATTGTTGTCATTTCAACGGGTGAATGAAAACCTGTAGGGACAGCAGAGCAGCTGGGAAGGCTCTGGTTATTAAACTGGGCACTGTGGGCAGGAGGGCAGGAGGGCTCAGGTTGGGTTCCTCAGCAGTGGCCACAGGCCAGGCTCTCCGCCGGGGTGAGCTTGGGAACTCAGGTGGCTGCTTGGGAACTCAGTTGGCTGCTCAGGAACTCACTGAGTCACACAAGGCAAATATTTTCCCCTTTGATTTTCACCCTGAGAAAATCTCGAGCTGACCTTGTTAATCCCACGTGTTGCAAACCACCCCCTGTCCTTTATCAGGTTGGCCGCGGGATAGTGTTACCAGCTTAGCACCTCTGACTGCTCCTGCCAGCATCCTGCCTGGCACCGTGCCACCCTGCCTGCTCTCCTGGCCTTCCTGGCTGTCCCAGGGCTGCCTGGCCAGCAGGACACCCTGCCCAGGAGGGATGGAAGGAGAAGAAAAGCTGGAGGGCTGTAGCTGGCTCCAGCACAGTGCTGCACATCTGCGAGGTGCCTCAGCCAGGATTTCTACAGGGTGGTGATGCCACCGGAGATCCTGCCAGCTCCCGAGGCTGCAGCATCCTTCACAGTCCTAATTCCTGTGTCTGGAAGGATGCACAAAGCGCTGGGGCCCTGCTCAGTTCGAGCCCAAGCCCTCAGAGCCTGTCCAAGGGCTCTGGAGAGAGCTGTGCCTACAGCTTAAGGTCTGAGCCCAGCCCCACAGTGTTCTCCTGCCTGTCCCCACTGACTGCGTTTGTGTGACCTGCTCAGCCCTGGCTGTCCAAACTGCTGCTTGCTGGGCTAAAACAGATCAGGTTTTTGTTTGCCAGCGCTGGGAGCTGCTGGGGGAAGGGTGTGATGAGAAACAGCATCACTGCTGGCACGGACAGTGCGCAGCACCCATGTCCCAACAGCCCCGGCAGGTGCCAGGATGGGGCTGGGGGATGCTGCGTGTGAGGGGGGCTCCGGGCGTGCACAGGATGAGGAAAGGGCGTGCGGAAGGTGGGGAGGAAATAGTTAATGGCCCTCTCCTCCCAATAGGAAGGGGCAAATCCTTTCCCAGGCCCGGTGCCCAAATAAACAGGCGGAGCGCCCTTTCATAAGGACGCTCTCCACTCCTCTCCGGACCGGCGGTCCGGCTCCCTCTGCCGACTGCCGCCCCAGCCAGGCCCCCACACCACCCCTTCGCACCTCCCCTCTCCCCTGAGCCAAAATTGGCACTGAAAGAAAAGAAAAAAGAAAAGAAAAGAAAAGAAAAGAAAAGAAAAGAAAAGAAAAGAAAAGAAAAGAAAAGAAAAGAAAAGAAAAGAAAAGAAAAGAAGAGAAGAGAAGAGAAGAAAAAAGAAAAAGAAAAAGAAAAAGAAAAAGAAAAAGAAAAAGAAAAAGAAAAAGAAAAAGAAAAAGAAAAAGAAAAAGAAAAAGAAAAAGAAAAAGAAAAAGAAAAAGAAAAAGAAAAAGAAAAAGAAAAAGAAAAAGAAAAAGAAAAAGAAAAAGAAAAAGAAAAAGAAAAAGAAAAAGAAAAAGAAAAAGAAAAAGAAAAAGAAAAAGAAAAAGAAAAAGAAAAAGAAAAAGAAAAAGAAAAAGAAAAAGAAAAAGAAAAAGAAAAAGAAAAAGAAAAAGAAAAAGAAAAAGAAAAAGAAAAAGAAAAAGAAAAAGAAAAAGAAAAAGAAAAAGAAAAAGAAAAAGAAAAAGAAAAAGAAAAAGAAAAAGAAAAAGAAAAAGAAAAAGAAAAAGAAAAAGAAAAAGAAAAAGAAAAAGAAAAAGAAAAAGAAAAAGAAAAAGAAAAAGAAAAAGAAAAAGAAAAAGAAAAAGAAAAAGAAAAAGAAAAAGAAAAAGAAAAAGAAAAAGAAAAAGAAAAAGAAAAAGAAAAAGAAAAAGAAAAAGAAAAAGAAAAAGAAAAAGAAAAAGAAAAAGAAAAAGAAAAAGAAAAAGAAAAAGAAAAAGAAAAAGAAAAAAGATGCATACCCCAGCCCTGAGAAGCTGAACAGGCACAGGGAGGAAAGTCTGGAGCCCCCACCCCACCTTCCTGCTGCAGGACCTGGGAAGAGTTTTGCAACACATAAATATAAATAAACATGGTGGTTGTTTTTTTTTTTTTAAAGAGTAAACTGACAAAGTACTTTTTTGAGAATCCTCCCCAGTGAGGTGGGAGGGGGAAGGTGTTTGATGGGGGATATGCATGAAAGGAGTGGAAACTGAGGCACAGAATAGTCACCTCAGTGGTGGCTGGTCACAGGAGGGTCCTGTGCCGAGGCCACCAGCCCCAACTGTCCCCTCAGGCCAGCCCGTGCCCATGCTGAGAGCCGTGGGGCCACCAGGCTGTGTGCTGGGAAGGGTGACCCGTGGTGCCAAGGTCATGGTCTCTGCAGAGGCATCGGGAACACTGCCCGCATCCCTGGCACCATCACTGCAGGGACATTGCCCGCTCGGGTGCCACACGGCAGCAGATCGAGGGGGGACAGGGCCACCGTGACACTGAGGTGATGGGAAGGCCCGGGAGAGCAACTCCAGAGCTGTGGGAAGCAGCAAATCCCAGGATGTACAGGCAGCCGGCCCTGGTGTGTCCAGTGGTGGCTGGCTGTGCCCTGGCATGGTCAGTCCCTGTGGGCAGGCCGGGGTGGGCAGTGGGCACAGACCCCCGGGCAGGGTTCCAGCCGTGGGCGTCGCGGGCTCCAGCATCCCTGGGGTCAGCAGCAGCTCTGCTTGGGCTTGTCGTTGGGAGTGAGCTTGATGGAGTCAGTTAAATAACTCTCAAAGATCCCTTTGTACTGGAAAAAAGCGGAGAAGGGAAAGGATGAGTGAGCGCAGCTGAGAGCCAGCCTGAGAGGCCCCGTGGAGCGCTGGGCTTCAGCCCTGACTTGTGGTTAAAGGCAAAACCCAGGGAAAAGCCACCTAGCGCAGGGCCTGGGGACACGAATGTCCCTGTGGCACGGCCGCTAGAGGACGGTGCTGGCACGCTGTGGGTGCCACATGCCGCGCTCCCATCACTGCGGGAAAAGGAAACAATTCCTACTCCTATAGATTTAGGGTCACACACTGCTGCGTTTCTCATTCCCGGGGCTCTCTGTTGCAGCAGGAGCTGTTCCATAGGGGAGGATCTGTCAAACCAGTGGCGGCCGAGCCTGGTTCCCTCCCAAATCCTCAGAGCTGGAGGATGCTCACCGTGCTCAGTGCCTGCTTCGTGAGGGTCTCGAAAGCCTCAGCCACGTTGATGTTGTTCTTGGCACTGACCTCGAAATACGGGATGTCCTTCTCCTTGCACCAGGCTGAGGCCATTTCCCTGGGCACCTGCAGGACGGGAGGATGGAGCAACAGCTCAGGGATGGGACAGGGGACCCTCCTCACCCATCCAGGCACTGCCCGAGGTTGTCATTCCTGCTGTCTCTGGTGAGGACAGTCTCTGCCCCAAAGAGCAGCAGGAGGATGTTGCTTATCCCCTCCAAGATAAGCAGGTGGGAGGTGGGGGAGGTGGCAGCTTCTTGCCTGGAGCTCTGATTTTTATGTGAGGATAAGGAAAAGGCTGGTTCTGAGGTGAAGGATCAGCCCTCAAAACCCTTTGGGCCCTATGGCATCCCAGTCATGCAATCATGGAATTGTTTAAGTTGGAAAAGACCCTCAAGATCATCAAGTCCAACCATTAACCCAGCACTAAACTATGTCTCCAAGTGCCACATCTAAACCATGTCCCCCAGTACAACTTTTAAATCCCTCCAGGGATGGTGACTCCAGCACTGCTCCTCCCGCTCTCCCTCCTCAACCCTTACCTGCCGGTCACTGAGGTCTATCTTGTTCCCTAACACGACCATGGGGAAATCTTGTTCCCTGGGAATGACCTTCTCCAGGAAATCATCTCTCCAGTTGTCCAGGGCCTCAAAGGACTCCCTGTCTGTCACGTCGAAGGCCAGCATGCAGCCGTCTGAGCCTTTGTAGAAGGTTGACACCATGGACCGGAATCGCTCCTGTCCCCCTGTGTCCCAGATCTGGGGCAGAGGAGGGCACAGATGGACACACGACACAAGCAGGGTGGGTGCTGCAGCCCAGAGGAGCAGCTTCAGGGGGTGCTGAGACCCCAGAATGCCTGTGAGATTCCAGTGCAGTTTACGGATGCTGAAAATCAGGCTCTGAAAATCAGCTCTGAAAAATGGGCTCTGAAAATCGGATTGAAAATTGGGCTCTTGAATTTATTGCTCAAGCTGTCTGTCAAAATCAACTCTTGAAATCGGTCTCTGAAATTTAGCTCTGAAAATCGGGCTCTGCATGTCCAGCGCTGCACCTCATGGCCCCGGCAGGCACTTGGGCACAGCAGGCCAGGGTGGCACACCCACGGCCCTGGGATCAGGGTGGGCACCCCAGGCAGTGCCAGCTCACCCTGCTCACCTGCAGCTTCAGGGGGGTGCTGTCCACTGCGAGCACCTTGGTGAGGATGCTGGCGCCCAGCGTTGTGCGATAATCCTCGTAGAAGGTCTTGTGCACGTACTGGTGCAGCAGAGAGGTCTTGCCCACGCTGGTGACGAGGAAAGGGGCACTGATGAGCGAGTGTGCAGGGGCAGGGCACACCCAGCACATGCAGGGGGCTTCCCTCCCTTGCCAGCTCCTCACCCCAGAGCTCCGATGATGATGATCTTCAGATCCACCTTCTTGCTGGCGTCCATGGACAGGCCCTGTGGGATGAGAGGAGCTCACCGGGCTGTGGGGGTGGCACTGGCTCCCAGCCACACTGGGGTNAAGCCCGGCCCACGTCCCCGTCCCCACCCGCGCCGGGCTCCCGAGCAGCCGGAGCGTGCCCAGACTCGCCGGCTCGTTACCATGCAAAGCTGCTGGGAGCCACTTCCCTGCTTTTCCCACTCCCTCTCCAGTGCAGTCCCTCCCCCTAGGCCTAGCATACACGCCTAGGGTCCTGCTGAAAATTAAATTTATTAAAGAAGACCCCAGCCAGGTGGAATGCCTTGATGCCTCAAGCGCAGCCCAGGGAGCATTCCCGCCTAGGAGCACCCCGAAATCTCCCCGCAGGATGTGTCCCCATTATGTCTCAGTGTCCCTATGTGCCCTGAGCCTGGCCAGGACCCTTGAAACCCCTTCCCCAGGTGGCACCAGCGTCCTCCAGCAGCCTCAGCATCCCCCTCCCCAGGGCAGCGTCCGACACGGCTGGCCAAGGCACAGATGGAAACACTTGCAGCCTCACCCCTGCATTTTTCCCTGATGCGCTGGCCAGCCCTGCGCCATTCCCCCTTGGAACACCAGCGGGGAGCTCTCAGCTGTGGGGTCCAGGCCCCCCTGCCCCCCTCTGCCACCCGTGCCCAGCCGTGAGCAACACCCTCGGCACAGGTAGAGCCTCGTGTCTCAGCACACACAAACTTCCCAGGCCTTCCGCCAGCTTTTTGGGAGGCCAGATGTTTTTAAACTGAAAATGGAGTTTTCCCCTCGCTGTTGCTCCGCGGGTCTCGGCTGCCCCCGGGGACTCACCTGCAGAGCGCTCACCGGCCGGAGCATCCAGCGGCCGGGCAACCGCGGCTCCCGGCTCCTCTGCAGCCGGGCCGGGGAGGGGAGAGGCGAGAGAGGAGGATCCGGGGAAGGGCGGCCGGTCCCTGCCCTCCCGAGGAAAGCGACTGCGGGGCCCCGTCCATGACATCAGCAGAAAGGGGCCGAGATCCCGCCGGGGCTGGAGGAGGCGCGGGCGGGCGCTGCGATGTCCGTGGGTTTTCCCTCGATTCCGGGGCTCTGCCGAGTGTCCTCGCCTGGGGGTCCGATGGGGAAGGGGAACATGGTTTTCCTGCACTGCTGGGGTTTGGGATTGACTTTTGGCCTCTCCTCTGGCTCAGAATCCCCTCGGTTCTTTTCTGCCACCTCCCCGGGACCCTTTATCTGCGTTCCCACTGGGCGATTATTGAGGGATGAGGACAAAAGCCGGGCGGGGCTGTGGGTAGCATTCCTGGAGCCATCCCGGATTTCCTCTGCTGTCGTGGGATGGGATAAGCGGATTTGGGAGCTGGGGACGGGCGAGGAGGGGCTGGAGTCCCTCCGAGGAGCTCTGTGTGGCTTAGTCTCCTTTTCCAGACAGGAGAGGGGCAGGGTGGGAATCAGGAGCATTTTCAGGCCCCTCCGTGACACATCCCTGCAGCCCCCAGCCCTCAGGGGTCTCACCCAGCACCCACAGGCAGCATGGGCATCCCAGGAAACACCCCAAAAAGAGGGAACAGAGCTGGTGGCGGCTGCAGGAGGGTGTGTTCAATCAGTAAATGGGATTTTGTGGATCTCAGCTGCCCCCTGGAGCAATCCCAGCACCAGGCAGGTGCCCAGGGCTCTTTTGGAGTGGGAAAACCTGCTTGGCCATGGCTGCAAAGCCAGACCTCTGCTTCCCAACATGCAAGGGCAGGTCCCGTGCCTTTGCCAAGCATTCTGAAAGATTTGGGGTTTGCAGTGGGAGCAGGGTGTCCCTCATCTGTGAACCCTCCCTCGTCCTGAACCAGCAGCCCCCCAGTTGCTGGTGGTCCCCATGCTCAGGTTTTGGGATGCCTCCAAGACTACTGGCTTTTGCTTTTCCATTTCCAGCATTTTTGTTGATTCCCCCCCTTACAGACTCTGATGGGATCTCAGGGAGGACCACTGCACTCAGCAGGACAAACCCCCCTCCCCCTCCTCTCCAGGTGTAATTTTGGGACCTGTCTGGCCAGAAAAATCTGTTTTTCCCCCCAGAGGGTAGGCACTGGGAGGAGCTGGGCTGAGGCAGGAGACCGGAGCCAGCTCTCCCCAGTGGTGGGTAAAAGGCTGATGTTTCCCTGGAGCAGATCTCTCCTAATCCCTGTTTTCAGCCCTTTTTCACCATTTTCACCGCTTCACCTTTGCTCTTGCAGAGAGAGAATTTATTGCTCAAGCTCCCCCCTCAACAACTTCTGGCCTTGTTTCTCTTGCGTGTCCCTGCTGGGACAGGGGTTGCTCACCCTGTCAGATGATCAAAGCCTCTCCACACTGCTGGGACTGGGGTTGGTGGTCAATCCCAAACTGCAGTGGCACCCACGGCCACTTCTGCTTTTGCCCAGGGGGCTGTACCCACCAGCTCTGGATTTTGTTTGATTTCACAGGAAAAGGGATTTTCCTAAAGCTCTAACTCTCCGAATCCCCCCTGGGCTGAGATTCTGACTGGATGAAGGCAATGGGAACAGTGGTGGGGAGGAGGTGATGACCAAGCTCAGCAGCTCCAGCAACCACAGCTTCAGTCCTGTCCTGGCTGCTCCTCCATGCCAGCAAGTCTGAGGAAAAGGCGTGGGTTTTGTGGCCTGTGACTGTGAGGGAGGTGACGAAAGCCAGGCTGGGGCTGACACAGCCAGGGGAAAGGCTCGTGGGGACAAGGAGAGGATGGGCTGTGCCCTGCAGGGCTGTGGGAGTGAGGGAAAGAGAAGGAAGCAAAGGACATCTAAGTGTTCCCTGCTTTGTTCAGCCTCCTTGGGGACAGCAGGGTTACTCTGTTTTTTGGAATTCTCGCGTTGTTTGAGCAGCTTCCACCCTACCAAATCTGTCAAGAGGGCATGGAATGGCTGAGATCCCAAAAACATAGCACCAGAGCAGTCCTGGGCAACATAGGCCAGGCCAGCTCTCACTGCCAGCTGCTGTTTGGGGACACTGGGTGGTCCCTGTCATGCTGGGGGAGCTGGATGCTCCCCCGCAGCCCCTGGGTACCTTGGCATGCTAAGGGTTAAGGTGGAAGAGGGACAGGAGACCTTTGTCCAGCGGCTCCAGCACCTTATCTAGGACTGCAGCAGGGGTGAAATTCAACACAGGAAATGTCACAGAGCCCACACTGGTCAGTGGCACAATCAGTGCCTCTGGGTAAGGCAGAGATCTCCTTTTATTGCAAACTACAAGGCACAAAGTTTACAACCAGATCTGAATATTCCAGAGCTCCCTGAAGGCTGCTCTGTTCTGGGATGGATGGAGCAGCCACCAAGGCTGGGCTGGGACATGGACACTCCATGTCCCAAGGCCTTGGCACTGCTGGCCTTGCTTCAGGGTTAGTGGGGAAAACAGCGCAAAGGCCTCGATAAAAATAACCTTTTTTGTGCTTCCCTTTTTGCTGCCTCAGGGTGCATCGCTCATGAGCCACAGCTGCTCGTGCATTGTCACACTTCCATCAGCAAGTCATGTGTGCCACAATGACTCTGGGGACCTCCATAGCCAGTAGCACCCCACAGCCCCTCCAGACCCCCCAGGCTTTGAGCCAGCTCAGCCCAGGGCTCAGCAGATGCTTTGTCCTTTTTGCAGGACCCACAAAGCACCTTGTCATAAATTCCCCAAGGGAATCAAAGTGAAATTCACTGGAAATCACCAGTTGCTCCGGGAGTTTTGTGGCACAGAAAGAGCCCTAGGGTTTTTCCAGTCTCCTTGTTACCTTCTTGTTTACCAGAATCAGCTGAGGAAAGGTGCATTCCCAGTGCTCCCTCGGCCCCTGCCCTGCCCTGCCCACAGACCCCTCGGATGGCCACAGCCACCTCCAGGGATTTCTGCTCTACCTGGGCAAAGCATCGTCCTCTTTCTGCCCCTGTGGGAATCCCAGGAAAGCTCCAGCCATGCTGGTAGTGCAGCCCTGGCAGTGCCATGGATCACCTAGGGAGGAGGGCAGGACAAGGGCAAGAAGGATTTAACCCCCCTTTGGGATGTGCAGGATTTCTGCTGGACTGCTGCTGACAGAAGCAGGAGAAGTTTGGGTTAAAGCTTTTATTGGCTCAGGATTCAAAACCAGAGAATGTATGGAGCAGGTCACAGAGCTGCTCGAGAGGTTTTTATATCACAGTGTCCTGGCGTAGACTGAGTTCCCGCTGGGCTTTTCAGCTGCATCCCTGGGTGTCTCCATCCCACTGGGGACACTGAGGAAGACATGGTGACATCCACTGCCCTGCCAAGGTCTGTTCCTCTCCTGCCCTGAGGATGTCAGAGCCCTAAGGGACGGCAGGGGCCAACCCCACCATGTTGTTCCCACGGTCGAACACGGAGTAGAACTGACGGATGAAAACATCGCCCAGAATCCAGAGGGGTCCTGTGGGAGGGGGCACGTCGTTCCCCTGGAAGCCGCTGGTGCAGAAGGTCATGCCATCACCAGACTCCTGGGGAAGGAGAAGTAGAAAGCTGGACATGAAGCTGAGAGCCTTGTTCACATGGAAACACCCAGGAACGGTGGCAAAGCAGAAACCAGCGGGGTTTGTCACCCCTGGGGACACACTGCCAGATCCCAGCATGGGGCTGGGCCACCTTTACCACTGGAGCAGCTGGGATTTGGGGTGAAGGGAGCCACAGCCATACCACGAGGGTGTAAGCCTGGGCACTGAGCGTGTAGGGCAGCCCATTGATGGTGAAGGTCAGGTCAGGCATCACGTTGAGGTTGCTGCACTCCACGGAGTACTGGAACAGAGCCCAGGGCTCAGGGGCTGCCCAAGGGGGTCCCTTCTAGCCGGAGAGGGTCCCCAAGGCTTAGTCCCCTCTTGTCTCCTCCTCTCACCTCTCCATCCACAGACACGGCCCCAATGAGGTTTTGCAGTTCTTTGATCTCCTTGGTGGGGCCCGCGATGAGCGACGTCCCAGTGTCCACGATGGCCTGGCAGCCGTTGGCACAGAAGGTCACTGCTCCACCCAACTGGATGCTGGAAGAGGGGAGAAGGAGCAGGAGGGGTTTGTCCTGCTCTGCCAGCACAGCCCTGCCCTCCCTCCCTGCGCAGCACCACTCACTTGTCCAGCTGGATCTGCCAGTAGCCTTGCTGGGTGACCGGCACCCAGTTCAGGGTCCCCGTGAAGCGGGAGGTGTCAAAGCCCCCAAAAATCAGCTCTCCTCCCTGAGTGGACTTGGGGTTCCTGCAGGAAGGAGGAGGAGGAGGACACATGAGAGATTTTTGTCCATTTTGCATGGATTTACCCCAAATTTCTCCCCGCAAGTGCTGTAAGGCCAGAGGTCTGCGATGCTCAGTCTGGTACCAAAACCCCCCTTTGTTATCTCAGTAAAATGTCTGTATTTTAGCAGCCCCTCCTGCTCCCTAAAGCACTGCCAGACTCCAAGCAATATCCCGGAGCAAAGCCACATGCGTACGAGCTCATGTAGACGGAGAAAATGGGCAGCTCCACCAGATTTTGGGCCATCATGTTGTCAAAGACAGGGGTGACCCCATCCACGGCCAGGGAGGGGTAAGCCAGCCCCAGGATCCCATCAAACTCAGCATCCAGGAAGGCTTTTCCCGGCTCGCTGATGCTCTCTGCAAACTGCTGGTTGCTCACAGTCAGACCCTCCACCTGCAGGGAGGGGGGAGGTCCGTGGGGGTGCCAAGCCCATGGGTGAGTCCCGGGCACGTTGTCCAGGGCAGGGCAACCCAAAGGTCACTCACGGCCACTTGGTCGGATCCGATGATCCCCGTCAGGCTCCCGGTGCCATACTGGATGGAGAAGGGGGTCCCTATCACCTGGTAGGTGCTGGACTGGGTTGGCTGGAACCTGGTGTGCTTAGCTGGGCAAGGAGATGGGATCTGTCACCAGAAATGTCATTTTGTTTTGCACGGCCACAGCTGCCAGGAGCCCCCAGTGAGGCAAAATGATGGTGCAGCGTGGTGTCACCAAAACTCCTGTGGGGCTCTGCTGAGGGATGTGCTGGAGTTTTGAGAGCGGAGAAAGCCTCTCCCTTTTCAATCTGATGAAGGGTGCAAGGGCTGTTAAGGGGAGCAGGATCAGCAGCACTTAACGAGTCCTGAGATGAGCACTGCTGTCCCTGGTCACAGCCAGCAGCAGCCCCACAGGCACTGCGGAATCCACTCCCATTCCCCAATTTCTGCTGGGCTCCAGGGCAGCCCTGGGCCTGCTCAGGGATGCTCTGGTTCCAGAGCAGCAGGCTGGACTCTCTGGGGCTGGCTGATCGCTGACAGCCCCAAAAGCCACGTTTGTCCCCTGCTGAGCCCCCTAGATTTCTGTCACCTCTGTTAGGAGGGTCCCCAAGGCCTGGGGCTGGGGGCCTGTGGCTTCTCTGGGCTCAGGGGGTCCCCACTCACCGCAGGCTTTACTGACACAGTAGACAGAAGGCACCCAGAGGTTGGAGGAGCCCGTGTCGAACACCACGGTGAAATTCTGGGGCGGGGTCCCAATGGAGATCTGTCCAAAATACTCCAGCTGCCAAGGAAGGAGGGCAGAGAGGGCTGTGAGCCACCAGCACAGCCAGAAATGCCCTCAAAACGGAGCCTGGGGTGTCTGCAGGGCACAGATGGGGCTCAGTGCTGGATCTGTCAACAGCCACACCGTGCCAGGTGGAATGAAGGAGACAAATATTTAAGGAACAGCAATGGGGACTGAGAACAAAAGGCAGCACGGTGGGTCCAGGGGGCCCTGAGGGGACCCTTGTCACCAGGCATCACCAGGCTTTAGGGACAGGGGAATTGGGGATGGGATCCTCCTGGGAAATTCTCCCTCCACTTTGGGTGCTCTGTGGCAGGCTCTGCCCCAAAAAGCGTGTAACTTGAATTTTGAAGTAAATCTGTCCCCAGTGCAGCAGGGTGGGAGGGGGGCTGGCATGAATGCCCTCCCTTGTCCTCATCCTCACATTCCTGGGGACAAAGCGCCAGGCAGGCAGCGAGCCCTGGCACGCCGGGCACTGCCTGGAGCCGTGGGGTTTTTGGGAAGCGTTTGGGCATCAGGCACTGCTTGGGCAATCTGAGGCTGCTCTGTGCCTTCCTGCTCACATCCAGGTAGTTGATGAGGGGCTCGTTGCTCTCCAAGAAAGCAGCGCAGTCCTCGCCGCTTGTGTCCAGCCCTCCCTGGGCTCTCCAGAGGTGCCAGAGCTGCCCCCAATCCCGCAGCTGCTTCCGCAGGGAGCGGCGCCGGGTCAGGGCCACCCTGCGGACAAAGGTCCTGGTCACTCCCATGGGTGTCCTGTGCCCACCATGAGGGTTCTGGTCACTCCCGTGGGTGCTGCCCATGTCCTGCACTCCCTGTGCCCACCAAGGGTCCCAGCACTGCCAGGAGGAAGGTTCAGAGACCACATCTCCCCACTGCAATAATTTCCAGCCCAGGCACAGGAAAAGAGGGGCATTGATGTTCTTTAGGGAACAGGAAATCAAGGCCAGAGCTGGCAGGAGAGCACTCAGGCCCTGGAGTGACAGCACAGGCAGCTCAGTGTCACTGAGGGAAGGGACCTTTGGGCCAGGCAGGGTGAGCAGCACCAAGGGCCACCCAGGGTGGTTTTTTGGGCCCTTTCTGCTTGCACGGACCCCTTTGCAGACCCCTGCTGCTGCTGCCAGGCTCTGTCCAGAGCGATGGAGAACCCCGAAATCCCAGCGTGGTGCCAGCACTCCGGCACAGCCGTGGGGTGCCCAGGCTGAGCTCTGCCATCCCTCACACCCCTGGCCCTGGCAGCACCCTGAGAATGAATCCCTGGAGACCCTGGGGAGCCGGGCTGCACCCTGGGGACCCCCTTACCTTTGGAGGGTGCTGGCCAGGGCCAGGCAGAGCGCGGCGAGGAGCAGCAGGCGCCTCATGGTGTGGCTGGGTGGCCGTGCCCACGCCGGTGCCAAGCTCTTATAGCCACGGTGCCAAGCCCGATAGCAGCCCTGCCAGAGTCAACACCGCGCTCGGGCACCCGCAATGAATCACTGGCCACGGCCCCAGCGAGGCTGAGCGGGCTCTCCGGGGTCACGTTTGCTTTTCTGGGTGGCGCTGGGGGACATTGTGGGAGCTGAGCAGGGGCGGGTTGGGCTGATTTAGGGGAGTGGGAGTCCCGCAGAGGGAGCTGAATGGGTTCCCCAGCCTAGCACCGGTTCCCATCCCAGCACCAGTTCCCATCCCAGCACCAGTTCCCATCCCAGTTCCCAGCCCAGCACCAGC
>VYXD01007946.1:77354-91455 GCA_013397195.1 Hylia prasina
GTACCATCAGCCACTGACCTAATTTTAAAAGGCAAAGACTAATTAGCGCTGATGAAGGGCTCGGGAAACCTCAACTTTCCCTTCCAAAGGCCGGGAAGGAGCAGCTTTCCGTGGGAGACAGTTCCCTGGTGCTTTGCAGGCGCTAATGGGCTCGTCCCCTGAGAGTTTTGTTTAACCCAGGACGGGCGTCCCATTAAAGCCTCTGCGAGTGCAAACAGAAAATGCTGATGAACAAATAAAGCCTTCAGATACAGGGGGAGACGAGTGGGGGGAGCGAGTGGGGGCAGACGAGGATTTTCCTGCTGCTACCATCTCCCAGGCCCGGGAGGATGCTGTATTGTTCTTATTTTCCATGTTTTTGGCACTAAAATAACCCATGGCAGGTGCTCAGGGGGGTGATTTGCTCAGCGAGCCCCATTCACTTGATTAAGAGGGTTTAGCACCGTGCTAATCGATTTTTTGTTTGTCCCGGCGAGCCTGTTTTATCTAATTAAATTTTATCTAATTAAAGCCCTCGCCCAGGAAATTAAAGTCCTCATGCAGGAGGCACAGGTACCAAGGGTGGCTGGGGACAGCTGAGTCACGTCCTGCTGTCACCGGGATCTTGTGTCCCCGTCCTCGGAGATGCTGCCAGGCCCCTCCTCTCCCCAGTTCTGCTTTAAAGAAATCCAGCAAGTATTTCTCGATGTGGGCACAGCACGGTTAATGCCGATGGCAAATGAAACTGTTTTTTACAAAACAAATGAAAATTCCCTTAATTCCCCCACGCTGCAATATTATATTTTTGTTTAACCGAGTGGTTTTTATACAAATTTATTATCTAGTTCCCCTTTTGAGATGCAGTTTAATGTACCCAGCCTCCCTCCTTGTCCTAATCACATATTCATGGATTAGAAAGAAACTTCCTAAAACAAAAGCAGCTGCAGCAAGTGCCAGATCAGCCAAAACCAGCAAATGGATTGTTCCAGACATGGTTTATAACCTGAAAATCCTATCAGAAAACCCAGCCTGAAGGGTCACTGGGCTTTGGAGATAAATGTGAAGGTGAGCAGCAGCACAGATATGCCAAACGCTTTAAGTGAAATAGTTTATTTTGTAGAAAAGATTCCCCAATTGGATCATCATAATCTGCAAACTCCTGGCAGCAGATTCAGCATTAAAATAGGAAGATGAAAGTCATAATGAGGCCAGACCTTTCATTTAGAATTTTTTTTTGCAGCTAAGCAAATCTGTTTCAACTTTTCAGTTATTTTAGAAGCAATTTTAAAAGCTCAACTCTTAAGGGCACTTCAAAATTTTTATTTCAAGTAGAATAAAGTGGTCTTTTGGTTTTTTTTCCCTCTATGTTTTGGGAGCAACTGGGCTGGATTTGCACAGAAAATTGGGTCAAAAAGGCTTTGTTTCATACATATTCCAGCTATACCTCAATGTCTGGAATGCAGAGGGAAGAGATGCCCAGTTTCCAAGCCTTGGTGTCCCTCAGTTTGGCAGGGCCAGCCTGTGCTGCTCTGGAGAAACTGAGGAATGGTGGCTCCAGCTCCTGGAATATTCCAGAAAGGAATGGCCTCTGCCAGGCAGGGACTGTCCCCAGCGGTGTCCTGCTCCTCCAGAGCCACACAGCTGCCCTCAGGTGCATCAGAAATAGGTTTTGCCCCTTGGGTGGAAAAGGGATCTCTCACCAGCTGCGTGTGAAGCACTTTCCTCCTTTAAAAAACCCATTCTCAGGCTACAAACATGTTATCTGTGTTCCTTTTTACACATTTCCTTTAGTGGAGCCACTGCCCCAACTGATTCACATCGTGCCCCAGCAGGGTTTTCTAAAAAACCCTTTTTTCCTCCTGTTATCAGACACTTCTCCCACCTGTTAATCTGTTTATCCACCACCGAGCACTTGAAAGCGCTACAGCAGCAAACTCTCACCTGAAAAAAAAACCAAGCAAGTTTCAGTTAAATAAACCCCAAAATATTTACCCGGGACCCAGCAGCAGTGAGGAGAGCAGGACCAATATCTGATGATGGAGCTGATGAATGGTGGGAGCAGTCCCAGGGATGAAAGGGAATTTGAGAAGTGACCCCAACTTGTGATGCAGCTCCGGGGGTAGGTGATGCTTTTTGAGATGTTTTTGCTTTTAGATTAAATCTAAATCTAAATCTAAATCTAAATCTAAATCTAAATCTAAATCTAAATCTAAATCTAAATCTAAATCTAAATCTAGGTAATCTGAATCAGGGGGATTCTTTGGGATGTTCTATCCCTGGGACAGGGTTGCTGTGGGCTGGTGGAGATGTTTAAAGGTGAGCAGACACGGCAGGCAAGGTCCCCACGAGTCAGGGACCTTGAAAAAAATGGAATTGCTTGTTCCTTTCTGCCAGGGAAGAGGCTGGGCTGCTGCAGGGCACATCCAGAGCTCCAAACCCCACAGTTCCTATGAACCAGCATCCAGCACTCCCCAAACCTCCTGGGAACTCTCAGGATGGGATCTGCCAGGCTGCTTCTTGCACCCTAAAGGTTGCAGAACATTTTCCAGACTGTGGGCAGGTGTCCACCCGCAGCAGACAAGGAGCCAGGTGGTATAAAATGCTTCACCCCTGTGGAAAATGTTTGCTTGGAAGCACCCAGAGCTCATTTTGAGTGGCAGCTGAGTTGAGCTGGGCACAACTACCTCAGCACTGCTTGGCTCCAAGGAAGCTCAGCTGATTTTTTGGGACAAAGCTGCTGGAGGATGGAGAAATAATGGAGGGGTGCAGGAGCAAAACAGCTGCAGAACAGCAGAGAAACACCCCAATATATTTAAATGAGGCTGCTGACAGAGTGGAGGCGTCATGGAACCTCATGAGGGCTCCTTGATGCCTCTGACCTGGGCGTAGAGCGTGACCACATCCGGCACCGCTGCACTGCCGGACCTCGCTCTGCACCCAAACCCTGCTGAAACGGCCCCAGATCCTGCTGAAACGGCCCCAGATCCTGCTGCCTGCACGGCGCCAGCTGCCCCAGAGCTGTGGGGAAGGGAAGGGAAGCTCTGACCCCCAGGTAAATCCGCGCTGGGTGCTGTGCTCTGGATGCAGAGGGCGGAACAGCAGGAGGAGTGTAGCCCTGGTTCGTGCCTGTGATGTTTTCATTTCTCTGAAACTCTTTCCCAGACACTGTTCTGTCAACAAGAGACATGTTTTCCTAACTGTAACCTATGTTTACATTCCTTTCCCTAGGAGGGACTTCTTCTTGATGTCCCTCTGACGACCAATGTAGGTGAAGAAGTTTATCTGTTTTTCACCCATTGGGTTGTTCTTTCTAGAATAGCATAAAAGGGAAGAAATAACTAAAAATAGAGGAGTCATTGTCAACCTTCTAAGTCAGAGTCCGTGTCGTTGTGAGCTTGAACAGCGTCAGAGGAGAGCTGGGCTGGCAATGCCTCTGGGCACATCTTGGTGCCATCCTGAGCTCCAGTGGGCCAGATGGGCCTGGCTCAAGTGGGATTAAAATAATTTGGGGCATTCTGGAGCTTTCCCTGACCTTTAGCTGAGTGCAGGTGCCGCAGGTTGACCCCTCGCTGCCCAGCCAAGGAGCAGATTCTTGCAAGCCTCGATTCCAGCATTTTCTTGAGGAAGGGTTGAGGTTCTGGGGGCTGCAGACTCACAGAAGTCCCCTGAGACACCCACAAAAGCACTTTTGGTGCCAAGCTCTCGCTGACTGCTGTCTCAAATCAGATTTTTCGGTATCCACCTGGTATCAGCACCTCCATCTCGCCGTACCCATCTCGGCACAGAAGCTGCTGCTGCTGATAGTTGGATTCGGGGCTTATTTTGCAATTTCCTTTTGAACAGCTCATTTTTCAGATCCTTATCTGCTGCTGCAGCAGCGCCTCCTGCCCCATAGTAGGAAATGAGCCCTTTAAGAGTGGCAGCCCTTTGAGAAGGATATTTGGGGACAGATTTGTTCAGTAAGGGAGGGGGAAAATTCCTGCAAACAAATGAACTTTTAGCTTGGCAGACATCAAACTGTTTGCATGAGTGGAATTTCTTAGGAGATTGGTGGTTATCAGGAAAGCTTTTGATTAATTAGGCTCAGAAACGTGTCATAGAGGAAATGATAGAATCTGCTCCACAGGATGGATAATGCCTTTGCTCTATCAATTTATCCATCAGCCTATCAATCAAAATATCATGGCTGCTTTAATCACTGTATCAAAGCCTCAGCTGAAGATCTCTCACTATTTATAAATCAGCCATTTATAAATCAACCTTGTTTAACACTGAGGGAAGGTTTGAAGTGCTTCTTTGCAAGTGATAGCTCACAAAAGGAACACCCCATTGCTATTTTTACAAAATGAATACCCTTATTTTTTATTAGAAATCTCTTGGGTGTTATGGCCAGAAGTCCCAAGCCAAAGGGGCCCAGCCCAGGCATTGGTGTTTTCTGATTTTCTGCCTTAAACCCTGTTAACCTCACCTGGATTGAAGCTCTCCCAGTACTAAATCCTAAGTGTTTCAGACACTGAGGTGTTGGAGGGCCTCTGATATTTCTGTTTGGACCTTGACTGATGCAAGAGACTCACACCAACCCACAACCTTCCTTTGGTTACTTTTTCCATAGACTTTTTTTTCTTCATCTTGTAGATTTGGTTGGGTTTTTTTGGGTTTTTTTTTTTTTTTTTTGGGAGGGGGGGTTGTGGATTAAAAAAACCAAAAAAGAGCCATGAGAGAGGATTAAAGCAAGAAGGATAAATTTCAATTCTGTTGTGGTGGGGCCCAGAAAGTTCAGACAAGTCTCAGATATGACCATGTATAAAGCCATTATTTCAGTGATAAGGGAGAGCCCCTGGCTCTGTGAGGGTGACAGCCAGAGGGATTCTCACAGGGGTAGGGCTGAGATAAAATAAAAGACCTTTATTTCACATCTGCAACATCCAACCACTGCTTCCAAGTGCTGAGCCTGATCTCCAGCGCGTGTGGAGCAGCGTGAGGTTCAGTGGGACCCTTTTTTTGGTTGCCACCAGGTCTTGCTGCCTGTCTGTGTCCCCCCAGACCCTGGAGACGCCCGAGCAGGAGGATGAACTCTTGTACGTGGTGAGTGCAGCCCCCCGGCACACAGAGCCCTCCACAGCAGCCCTGGCACCATCCCAGCCAGGCTGGACGGGGCTCTGAGCAACCTGGGCTGACTTAAAATGTCCCTGCTCATGGCACAGGGTGACCTTCAGAGGCCCCTTCCCACCCAAACCATGCCATAAGTCCATAACTCTATAATTCCATCATATTTGTAATGTCTCTCTCCCCTCCAGCACCACATTTCCGCCCTGGCAATGAGGGTTTTGAAAACCCTTCTGGGGACAGGCCCCCAAAAACAAGGGGCAAGGAACTCAAATCATTCTTGAAAACCAAGCCTCGCATTTTGGGGCATGCCACCCCAAAGCCAAAAAGCAAAACCAAAAGCTACCAGCAAACCTGAGTCTAAAACATGCCTTGAAGCCATGGAGAGATTGAAAAGAATTTGGTGGTTTCAGTGAGACCGAATTTCAGTTTTCCTCTCGTTCAGCTGGATTCCTGCTGTCACCTCACTTGGCACCTTGATGCTCAACGCTCTCCTGTTGCTGGCCCTTTACATCATGCTCAGCAGGAAAATTGGTAATTAGTGCCTCGTTGGCTTTCCCTGGTGGTTCCCTGGTTTGGGGTTGGGTGTGGTCAGGGAGAGGGAGAGGGTCAGGGCAGGGCTGGGCTGCTCCAGGCTGGCTGGACGCTCTGGATGACCTGGTTGCACACATCAGTGAGGGTTCTACAACCTTGTGTTGCTTCAAAACCATTTTCTTTTATTGCTTATTTTAGTAAAGTGCTGGGAGAACACCAAGAGTCAGGTCACAGAGGATTAATTCAGATGAAGCTACAGTTTCTAGCAGGGAATTCTTTCACACCAGCTGCTGCTCACAATTGCACAAAGCCCAGCTCTGCTTTGGGTCAAAATCATTCCAAACTTGCAAGAAGAGGCCCTGACACTGTGATTTGTCACTGGAGCCTCTCCTGGTGGGAGAACAGGGCCCTGGATCATCTCAGGAACTGAATGTGTTGGTATGAGCCTGCCCCAGTGCACAGCAATAATTATTTTGGGGTGGGCTGGTTTGCCCTGGGGCTGCTGCAGCAAGGGTAGGGTGTGCTGGGCACAGCAGGGGCCAGGCTTCACTCTCCTCTTGATCACAGCCCAACATTCCTGCGGGATGCAGGAGAGCAGCAGCCGTGGGGAGCGTCCCAGCCCTCACCCCAGCCCAGCTCCGGCCTCGTCACTGGGAGGGGAAAAGGCACAAAAACCCGGGGCACAAAACGAGTCCCTGGTACATGCAGGTAAGGGGCTCCTGAAGCAACGGGGCGTTGTCCTGACACAGGGATGGGAATTTTTGGGTGGCATTTGTGTGATGTCTCCTCCTGATGAGCTGTGGACAGCCCGGGGGTGGGAGCAGGGTGTGGGTGAAGGGCCAAGCAGGAGCTGCCTCCTGTTCCCATTGCTCCGTCCCAGCTGGGCTCTCCTTGCCCCGGTTTCCTCAGGGAAGTGAGACTGGGAGGGATCAAACTGATGCTTTGTGTGTTGGAATTTTCACTCCTGAGCATGTTTGCTTTTTCTCCCTTGATCCTTTTTTCCCTTTAACTCTCTGGGAAGTGCTGGGGTGGTAAGTGTTTCCTGTTTTTCAGGGAGCAGTGACACATCCTCAGATACCTCAGAGGACTTGGAGGACAACCCTTCCTGCCCTCAGGTACCATGGGCAAAAACATCCCCAGCCCACCTGGTGCTGTGTCCAGCTCAAGACCCCCAGGGCAGCATCATGAGGGGCAAATCCATCAAACCACACTGAAATTCCATAAGTAAGGGTTGGGGTGGTTGTTGTCCCCTGTCACACACAGCATTCCAGTGTCCCCCACTCAGAGGGAAGCATCCCTGGGCACTTTAGGGAGATTAGGAAACAAAATCTTCTCTCTGAGGGTGGTGAGTCCCTGGTACAGGGTGCCCAGAGAGGCTGTGGCTGCCCCTGAATCCCTGGGAGTGTCCAAGGCCAGGCTGGTTGGGGCTTGGAGCAACCTGGGATAGTGGAAGGTGTCCCTGCCCATGGCAGGGGAAATGAGATGGGCTTTAAAGTCCCTTCCAACCCAACCCAACCCATTCCATGATTCACTGAACTGGTGAATGGGTTTGAGAGCAAAGGCTCCTGGGTGAGTGCTGGGGCCTGACCTGAGGTTCATTTTGTTCCTGCAGGGCTGTTGCTCAGAGGAAAACATCAATTACACATCCCTGGTGTTCCCAGGGAAAGGCCACGGGCCAGGCTGTGCCCAGGACTACGAGAACGTGAAGACTGGGATGGATTATGTCAACGTGGACCCAAAGAAGAGGAAAATACCTTTCTGGCCCTTCTCGAGCCCCAAGACAACCAAGGGTGTGGAGTACACCGAGGTGAAGCTGTGACCCTGATGTGAAGCTGTCACACCAGGCTGCCCAGAGCCCCCAGCAGCTGCACAGATGGCACTGTCCCCTTCCCCTGGGGCACTGCCTGGCACAGGCTGCACCACTTGTACCACTCCAACCCTGCAGGCACAGTTTCCTTGGTGTTTTCCTTAAAGGCAGCACTGTTCCTGAGGGCTGGTTCCTCCCAGCCAGGCTGCAGTCAGCTCTCCACTTGTGTGTCATGGCCCTTTTCCCCTCCTTTCATGAAAGCAAAAGAAATACCCCCCTTCTCCTCTCCAAATGGGCAGCTCAAGGAGATGCAGTGAGCCTCAAAATCTCCACTGAACTGGCTGGCAGGTCCTCTCAATGATGTTGCTTTCCTCATCAGCCTCATAAAATCCTTTTAAATACAGTTTTTCCACTGGCTTTTCCCTTGCCCTGTCTCCCACCTTTTGTTTTACCTCCTTTGTCCCCGCTCCAGGTGCTGGGGTTGGTCTCTCCCAGCCCCTATCTCTCTCTCCCTCTACAAGGCCTTTTAAGGATAAACTGTCCGATTAAGTAATGACACCTAAATTATTTTTACTTTTAACCCAATAACCAACCACCTGTGGCCCACAATGAGGACTTTTCTATCCAATTACAAAATACCACCCAGGCCATGAAGAAGAAGATGAAAAAGAAGGACTTCGCCTCCACCCCAAAACCTCCATCTTGATATATATATTACTATATTCTAAAACCTTAAACTCTAAGTTTTTCACCCTGTGGTATCACACACTTCTATTCAAAGCACAGACCCACAATCCCAGTGCTATCAAGTCAATTTTGGAAGCCTCCTCCAAGGCCTCAGGTCAGTGCAGTGTTTTCTTGGGGGTCACTGCCTGTCAGCACAGAAAGCCTAAAATTCTCAGTGACCAGGGTTTCAACATCTCCCCACCTGGGCCATCTCCCTGCTCCTCACTCTGCATTTTGTCACTTCAGAATTTTCCAGAAACAAACTTCCAAAATGCCTGGGAGGGGGAACGGTGCCCCAGTGGGAGCTCTGTAAGGGGGATGGAGCCGCTGCCTCCCAGCACAGCCGCCTTTCCTCAGGGCTGGAGCTGCCCCAAGCGTGTTTTAAATGGGCTGAGAAGGCTGGGATGTAATGGAAGGTTGTGAGATGATTGATTTGGGATTGATCAGGGGCAGGGGGAGCCAGGCACTCCTGGCTTCATGACTTTGTGGTGTAGATCTGGCCCAACTCAAAGGGCACATGAAGGAAAATGTTCCAAAAAACCCAGCAGTTCCTGGGGAATGTTGGAAAACCCAGGAGAGGTGTGATTATGGGACTGGAGATGAGGCCAAAACCAGTGAGTGGAAGGTTCTGAGAAATTAAATTCAAATGCCTGGCGATTAAAAAGTGAAAATACTGAAGATTTCAAAATATTTTACTTTATTATTTAATGTCTTATTTTTACAGCTTTAGCCTGAGATAGTGGAAGGAATCGTGCCTGTGGCTCGCAGGGAATTTGGAACCTTCACTGGGACACCTGTACATCACCTTCAGCGGCTTTTGAGCTCAACTGCCAGAGCTAATGGACGGTCTTTCCTGCCTCATCCATGATTTATTCCTGCACAAAAAAGCTCCTGGGAGCAGTGCAGGGGCCAGGCTGGGACTGCACAGGAATGGAGTTCCCTGCTCCCTGAGTCCCGGGTGGTTTGGGGCCCCTGATCCCTGCAAAATCAGCCAAAAGCAGCCAAAAGGAGCAGCAGTGCGAGAGCAGCTCTGCATGGGATGCAGCAGATGCTGAGCGCGGGATGGGGCTGGGAGCGAAGCTGATGGGAAGAGAGCACGGGGGGAGTCAGGATGTGCCCGGCTGAGCTGGAGCAGGGCCAGGGCTGCTCCCAGCAGCTCCCCGGGGGTGCCAGTGCCACATTTGGGGCGCTCCAGCGGGCACAGCGCGGTGCAGGACAGCTGTGCCCAGCCCCAGGGGAGCCGTCAGGGGGACAGTCCCAGGCCAGACGAGCTCTTCAGCCCCGCGGGGGGAGCGTGCTGTGCCCCGGGGAGAGGGACAGCTCTGTCCCCGCTGTCTGCTCGGCCAGCAGAGGAGGCGAGAGGAGGAAGCGGCGGCGAGCTCTGGAGCAGATGGAGCCGCGTTGCCGCCTGCCGTGCTCCGGCTGCTCTGCTGGCAGCTGGGAACACAAAACTCGAGTACCTCCAGGAGGATTTTGCGGATGCAGGATCCTCTGTTCCCGAAGGATGCAGCATTCCTCCCCGGAGGATGCAGGATGTCAGTTCCCGGAGGAGAGCAGCCAGAGGTTTCCCTAAACACGTTGCGGGTGGATGCTGTGGTCCATGCCCCGGCGGTCACAGCACACACGGCGTGTGCAGCATCGAGGGCAAGGCGGAGGACGGCGATGCTTTTCTGGGAGAAACAGAGAGATTTCTGCAAAACGCGGTGCCACCAGGCGGGGAGAGCCGCGCTCTGCAGCCACGGAGCGGGCGGTTTCGCACCTGGCGGTGTCACACCTGGAGGTGCCGCAGCCTAGAGCGTGCCCGACTCTGTCACGCCCTCGTCGCAGGGCGCGTCCAGCTCCCTGGCGCTGTCCCCGTGCAGCGGGACCCCGGCCTGGTGGCTGTGACTCAGGATTGTGGTTTTCCTGCTGCACAGGCTCCCGGTGGAGTTGGGTCTGCGCAGCCCGGCCCGGGGGCGGCCGAAGCAGCCCCGGCAGCGCCCGGCGTCCTGCAGGAGGTGCCCGCTGAAGAACAGGTAGATCCAGGGGTTGCAGCAGCTGCTGAGGCTGGCCAGCAGCATGGTGATGCTGAAAGCCACATCGGTGGACTCTGGCAAGGCAAGAGAGAGAGATGAGACATCCCCGGGGGCTGGGCAGGGCCTGGGGGCTCTCCTGGCTCACATTCCCGTCCCACTGGCATCCCTGGGGGCTGGAAATTTGGCGGAGCCAGGCTCTGCCCTTCGGGTTCTGAGGTGCGAATGTGCTGGAGCACATCCTCTGAGAGGTGAGCCCCGGCAGCTTCTGGGCTTTCCTTCAGCCTCTTAGCAAAGAGGTTAAAAGCACACAGGACACAAAGATGCCCAAAGCATCTCCCAGAGGACTTTCAATCTTGGGTGAAGTCCCTTCTACTCTTAGTAAAACTACTGAAGATTTACAGGAGAAAAAAATTCAATTATTCAATTCAAAAAAATTCAATTATTTTTTGACTCTGAAAATTGTCTTTTATAAGCATTACCATGGAGGAAATCTGTAGCCTCCCTATGATTTTTTATTTTTAAATGACAAGATAACAGACAGCTCTTATTTGCAAAAACCCAATGGCATTCCTGGGCTTCCCAGAGCTCTGTGCCCCAGTCCTGTTGGATCTAATCACTAATAACGGGATGGGGTGACCAAGAGGTGATCTATGAGTTTTTATTTCATTGTCAGTCTCAGTAAAAGTAGGGACATAAAAGATGGTAAAACTCACACCATAACAACAGAAGCCAGAGTTTTCTTTGTTAAAAGGCCTTTTAGAAGTTTTTTAGCCAATAGGCCAATGCTAGAAGTTTACAAGCATCTACTTAAGCCAATCACTGAACACTGCACATACACCTTACAGCATACTATAGTTGCTTGTTTTATATTTTTTGCAGCTCAGAAATTTTCTATGCTCCAAACATTTCAAGGCCAAAAATGCAACTCTGTTTCAAACCTCTATCTGTGTAAGCCTATTGCAACACTGTGAAAGTCCCCTGCTTTTAAGTTCCCACATAGTCCCTCCACCACGCACCTGTCATTTTATCTTCTTTTGCCAGGGTTGAGAGTAAATGCTTGAGATGATAATTCTTGTTCAGACTCAGATGTTTATTAATTCTTATCTGTATTACCATCTCACAAGCTGTGACTTCTACAGCACTTCAAGCTAACAAACTAAAAAATGGAGCTGTATCTCTCTCCCTCTACAAGGCCTTTTAAGGATAAACTGTCCGATTAAGTAATGACACCTAAATTATTTTTACTTTTAACCCAATAACCAACCACCCATGGCCCACAATGAGGACTTTTCTATCCAATTACAAAATACCACCCAGGCCATGAAGAAGAAGATGAAAAAGAAGGACTTCGCCTCCACCCCAAAACCTCCATCTTGATATATATATTACTATATTCTAAAACCTTAAACTCTAAGTTTTTCACCCTGTGGTATCACACACTTCTATTCAAAGCACAGACCCACAATCCCAGTGCTATCAAGTCAATTTTGGAAGCCTTCTCCAAGGCCTCAGGTCAGTGCAGTGTTTTCTTGGGGGTCACTGCCTGTCAGCACAGAAAGCCTAAAATTCTCCGTCACCAGGGTTCCAACACTCACCATCATCAGGGGCGTCCTTGTCCCACACCGACCACATCTGCACGCTGAAGAAGGGCGCCCAGCAGGTGACATAGGCGGCCACGATGACGAAGGTCATCTTCACGGTGCGGATCTTGGCACGGGAGATGGTGCGCACGCTGCTCACCCGCGAGGGTTGCCCGCCCTTCCCCTTCCCCGCGGGGCTGGGGGCAGCAGGGGCAGTCCCCGTGGCTCTCCCTGTGCCGCTCTGGGTCTTGCCTTTGAGGTTCTTGCAGATCTCATGGCAGATGAGGCTGTAGCAGACGCTGAGCACGCCCACGGGCACCACGAAGACACACAGCGTGGTCCAGGTGACATAGGCGCGCGCTCCCCATGGGTACCCGAAATCCGCCCAGCAGTCCAGCACCCCCGAGCCCGGCCTCACCTCCCGCAGAGAGAAGATGAACACCTGGGGCAGGCTGAGCAGGCAGCTGAGCAGCCAGGTGGCCCCGATCATGAGGTAGGCCTGGCGGCTGGGCTGCTGCAGCGACTGCAGTGGGTGGCACACGGCCAGGTAGCGGTCCAGGGTCATCACCATCAGCATGTAGGTGGAGGCGAACATGCTGAGCACCTGCAGGTACTTGACGGCCCTGCAGAGCGGGTCGGGCCCCAGGAAGCGGTAGGTGACCTTCCAGAGGAGCTGCGGCAGCACCTGGAACAGGGCCACACCCAGGTCGGTCAGCCCCAGGTGCAGGATGAAGAGGTGCATGCGACTCATCTTTCTCCTCAGCCGGTACATGGCCAGCAGCACGCCCAGGTTGCCCACGGTGGCCACGGCCAGGATGGTGCCCAGCACGCCGACCTCAGCCTTGGCCAGCTCCTCATCCCGAGTGTGCAGCACCGTCATGTTGTGGTCCCCTGCCAGACTCAGCAGCCCCTGGCCATGCCCAGGTGGGCTCTGCTGGGAGCTGTTCCGGCCCCAGCCTGGCTCCATCCTTCTGGGAGGCTATGCAGGAGCACACAGATCCAAGTTCTGATGTCCTGTTGTCCCTTTCCCTGTGTCCTCCTGAGCTCCAGCTCCTCTGACCCTGGCTGGGGGGCTTAGACGTGCCTTCTCCAGCAGTCCCCAGCACCAGGGCCGGTTGTCACTTGTCACCTGTCACACTAACCCTGCGTCAGGCAGCTGGAATTCCGTCTCTGCCTGGGCAGAAAATATTCCTGTGGAGCAGAAAGGTGCAAGAAGCCCTGGTTCAGCCTTTGTTATTTCTCTTCTCTGCACTGAACATTCCCTAATCCCTGGTTCAGTCCTTGATACTTCTCTCCTTCCCACAAAACCTTTCCAAATCCCTGTTTCTCTCTGCACTGCTCTCCTCGTGCATCCTCTGCGCAGGTAAATCCGAGGGGAAGGAGAAATCCTCTTTAAAATCAGCAGAAAACGCTACAGAGGCTGCATCCCCTCGGCTTTTTCATCCCAGCGAGAGAGGCCAGGTGAGCGCGTCCCAGCCCCGTCTCCACGGGTAGCGCTGGCGGCTCTCGGTGTCACCGGGGCTGGGTTTTATACCCCGGCAGGTCCCTCCCCGGTGTCCCCGGGTGTCAGCACTGTCCAGGCTGGGTTTTGCACTCCCCGGTGTCCCCGGCTCTGCTGCCGAGCGCTGCCCGGCCAGGTGAGTGCTGATCCCTTCCGGAACCCTCCCACTCCTGGGTTTGGCAGGGGGATTTGACCACAACGGGATTCCCAAGGATGGCAATCCTCCCGGACTTGTCCCCTGTGTCCCCTTGTCCCTCTGCTGCTGGGGACAATCTGCCCTTGGTTTGCAGCGTCCCTGCCTGTCAGACCCCCCCAAATCTCTGCTCGGGGCTTCTCCAGCTGGGCTCTCTCTGTCCCCACAGCCTGGGGACGAGGGGATGCGGGTCCCCCACAGCAGGAGCCAGATATCCCCTGGTTTGTGCAGCTGAGCCTCAGCCCCGCAGCAGTCTCTGGAAACATCATTTATTGTCCCCGCAGCCCGGGGCTGCCTCCTTTGATCCGCTCTGCCTTCCCTTCTCTGCGGGAAGGGAACGGGGATCGTCCCTGACACACGGCTGAAGCCTCAGTTCTGTTGTTTTCCTCCATCTGGCACAAAACCACCCCAAAAATGGGGACGGAGGTTCTGCCCAGCCACAGGTCGCCAGCATTTGCTCCATTTTTTTCCCAAAACCTGGCAAAAATCCCTGGGAAAGGCAAAGCTGGTGGGGAGAAGGGAGCTGGAGGTGTCCCAGATTCTGTGCAAGGCTGGGTGTGAGCTGAGGGCTTTAAAGGGGTGGACAGTGGGATTGAGGGCACAGCAAATGGTGGAAAAAAGATGGTGTTTTTTTTTTTTTTTTTTTTTTTCAGTGTGGGA
>VYXD01007946.1:100961-113805 GCA_013397195.1 Hylia prasina
GGGGTCTGGCAGTGTTTGGGGGGGGCACAGGCAGTTTGGGGGGCAGCAGGGATGGGAGGGGGGCATCACCTCTGCCTGAGGTCATGCTCAGGTGGGCTCCAAAACTGGCTGCCCGAGGGGTCTGTGCCAGCCAGGGCTTGGGATGTCACTTCAGGGGCCAGTGACTGTCACTGCTATCACTCTGACAGACACAGGTGCCAACACATGGCCAGGTCCCTATAAAATGCTTTACTTTGGGAGGTTTTTAATTGATTGAGCCATTTACAAAGGTCAGGGGAAAGGGAGACTTTTCCTCTGCTGGGCCATGAGTCAAGCCGTGCCCAGACACTGGCTCTGGTCTCACCCATCTCCCCACCCTACCACACAACCCCATCCCATTTAAAAACAGAATTATGACCAGAATATGGAATATATACCAGTTATGGGCTATATCTATAGCCCAGAATCTATACCAGAATATGGAAACTGTACCAGAATACGAGCTCTCTGAGTTTGGGGGGTTGTTTGCTTGTTTGCAAATCAACCTATATAAAACCTCAAACACACATAGAACCTCAAGGCACAAGCCCCCAAGCATCTCCCTCGCCCATCCCCACCTAAACCAGGCTGTGACTGTTGACACCACCTGTGTCTGATGCCAGCAGAGCTGGGATTTCGGGATAAATGGGACTCACCGATGTCTCTGCTGTTGCTTTTCCCTGGCCAGACCCCTTATAAATAAAACTGAGGCTTTTGTCCCCACAATTCCTGCCATGGCATTCTTCTGGTCACACAAAAGCAGCAAAACGTTTTAGAACCAGTTGGGAAATTTTCACTGCTGTAGAAAATGAGGTTTGGTGGGGATGGTTTTATTCCTGACATGTGAAATGTCTGGGTTTCTTCCCCCTGTGTCTGGCAGGATTTCTGCACTTTGAGAATATTCATGCACTGATCTTGCTGACTTTCCTCAAGCTGTTTTTAGTTCTACCACCATTCTATCCATATACTGCTTCCCCCCCACCCGCTTCAGACTAAGACAAGAATAATCTCTTCCATGCCCCAGACTCTGAGGAGAGTGGGTTGGCTTATTTTTGTGGCTGACTGGGCACGATATGCAGATGCTGCCCTGATGTGTGCAGCAACCGTGCCCACAAAATGCCAGGCTGATTTTGTTCTTTTTTGCCTTTATCTGAAGGTTCTGACAGAGCCTGTGGCTTCAGGAGGACAGAACAACAAGGAGCAGCAATATGAGCATTATTTGGAGCTTTCCAGTGGTGTTTCTCATGTGGAGTTTAATCTGGTGTGTCTGACCCCACTGCGTGCCTCAGGAGTGAGTCCAGGCTTGGCCCTGCACCCTGCAAAGCCCATTTGGCATTCGGAGGGGAGCTGATGTTTTTGGCTGGTTGGAACTTCTGATAAACGCTGGCACATCTGATTTATTGTCTGCCTCCGTTCCCAAGGAGACCTCGTATGTAGCAGCCTGAGATAAGCTGCTTATAACCTAAAGGTGAATGCCTTCAAATATCAGTGTCCCTTTCTCTGTCCCCATGGATAGGGAGCTCCTGCTCTCCCCTGCTACCTTTATTTCACTGCTATCAGAGAATTAAACCCTCTGTGTTCTGTTGGGGAACCTTTCTGTCCTCGCAATTGGCTGAAGTTATAAATCCAGCTGGGTTTCCTGTTATCATTCCTGATGCAGATTTGTTGAGCACAATGCTGCTGTCTCTGATTCCGTGGCCTGGTGGCAGCTCCCATGCTGAGACCTGGAGCTGGAGGGTCCAGGATCCCCATGGGATATGCACAGGTGTGGGTTTGCTGCACCCCCAGCCTCTTCTTGGGTGCTTCACCCTCTTCCTGCCTGGCATAGGTGCAGGTGTCCTCCTCAGACTGTGGGGAGCTGGAGAATCCCAGGATGGTTTGGGTTGGACAAGACCTTAAAAATCATCTCACCCCACTCCTGCCATGGCCAGGGATACCTCCAGTGCCAAAGCCATCAGTGCCCACGTCTGAGCCCCTGGCAGGAGCGGGGGAGGCTCCAGTGCTGCAGGAGGGGTTTTCAGAGCACCTGATGCTCTCCAGAAGCTGCTGGTTATGGAATCCTGTGGGTTTTGTGGCTGACTTGCAGCTCAGTTTGCTGAGAAGGGGTTTTGTGCTGTCAGGGGGGTGCAAAGGAAAGCAGCAATTCAGGCTTATGCATCGCTGGCATGTTTGTATTTGATCCAGTTAATAAAGTAAAAAGGGTTCTTATCAAGGCCAGTGCCAGCTGCTTTTAAGCAGTTTTTAAATTTTGATTTCCCATAAGGACTGGAATTAAAAAATTGGACATATTCTGCTGAATAAAGACTTCCTACCACTTAGGAATGCTGCCTTCTGGTAGCAGGAAAGAGGAAAAAAACATGTATTCATCTGAATTTTAAATTCTCAGCAACAAAGAAATCAATTTGGACCCTGGGTAAAATTTGAAGCAGGGTAAAATCCAGTTTAAGGAGTAAAATTCACATCCAATCTGGGGTCCAAGAAAGAATGGAGTAACATTGTGGAAAGTCTTGTGGTGGGCTTTGCACAAGAGCAGATTGCTTAATTTTTTCCCAGCATTTTAGGTTCTCATCAAAGATGAGCGGATGCGAGACTGAATCTGCAGGAGCTTTCACAACCTCCCTCAGATGTGACTGTGCCTTTCCATCTGCATTTTTAACCAAATCATTCTCTGATCGTGTTGGCTCTGGGGAGTGCCCTGGGAGAAAAAATATTGCATCTTTGGTGTTGTGGGGGTCCAAAACCATCCACTACTCTGTGCCCACCTGCAAGGGAATCAATGAATTGCTCAAAGCCCTAAGGAGATTTTAAATTTTAATAATTGCAAGGGCCTGGATTTTGTGTTCAGCAGAGTAGCTGGACGCATACTTTTTATTTGATATATAGGGTTTGAAGGTGCATCCTGAGCCCTGGTTTGGGAATAGATCCCATCTGTGCTGTGTCTGAGTGGTTTTGGGTGTTTTTTCTGCTGTGTTTTTAACGTGGCCAAGGAGGGCTGGCACTGCTCACATCCGAGGCAGCTTGTGGCACACAAGCTCCTCGTTCTTCCCTTGCCAGCCTTGCTGAAGGAGCTTTCTGGGTGCATCCTGCAAGCACAGCAGGAATCTCGGAGCAGATCCCTTCCTGTCGAAGCCTGGCTAGCCTCAGAGTTAAATCTGTGCTTTTTAAAATTAAATAAATGGGTGGTGAAGGAACAGCTCTGGTGAAACCCCCAAAAGGTGCAGACAAAAGGGGTGGGAGTTTTGTCCCCTTGTGGTTTGGTCCTAAAACCCCTCTGCTGCCTGGCCAGTCTGTTGCTGGAGTGTGGTGTTGGCTCTGAGAGCAAGATAGATGATGAGGCAAAATCAGATGAATCTCTTTAAATTTAACTCTTATTAACTTGCCCTTGTGTCAGCAGCTGTTGGTCGTGCACAGCAGAACCAGGACCAGCTTTTCTTTGGTGAAATTGGGGTGAGAGCCCCAGAACACCTGCATGTCTGGTGTTATCTCCTGTTTTAGTGGAAATTTCCCCTTCCAAAGCAGGCCATATGCTGGAGAGGGATGAACTAATCAGCTTCTGCCATGGCACAGCAGGGAAGGATCCCAGTGTGGCTGTGCTCACAGAGCAGCGATGCCAGTTTAGTTTTAATTAGCACTTCCCTCCAGGAAAGAAGTGCAGGCAGAGAAATGCAAGAAATCAGGACTTTCCTCCTCAGCCTGGTTTTCTGTGGGGCTGCACAAAGCTGTCCCCACGCTGCCATGCAGGTGGCAGTGCTGGAGGGTGCCCTGGTGTGGTAAAGCACCTCACACCCCAGCAGGGGTTTCCATATAGGGAAAGGTTTAAGACACCCCAAGACCTTTTAAGGGAAGAACAGGAGAAGTTTTGTTTGTTCTCCTGGCAATAATTGCCTCAGTACCAAGACAAGCGCACTGACAGGTCCCTTTACCTGTTCCTCAGAAATGTAGCTGTTCTCTATTGGGCTGATTGCCAAAAACCCACCCAAATGGTTCAATACTTAAGCCATAGCAGGAGGCTTCTCAGCGCATTTTTGGGGTGTTACAGCAGGTGTGTGGGGCCTGTCCCTACACCGTGGACAGCTTTGTTCTGTTGGTTTTGAATTGTTTTCTTTTATTAAAACCTTTTGCTTTTTCAAGACACACTCGGCCATGCAGCCTCGCTAGTTATTGAAGCCATTTTCTGTGGGGTGCTGGACACCCTCAGAGGTGTTGAGCCCTGCAGAGCTGAATACACCTGGCTCTTCGAGAAATTCAATACCCTGGGGCTCATTTCCCCCGTGTGACATCACCCTGAGCCATCGAGTGGCAGCGTTCAGGTGACATCAGAAGTGAAGCACCAGAGGTCTGGGTCGGCTCCTATTTGACCAGCTTTGTTCTCTCTTGTATTTTTGGGATCCCCCCCCCCGCCCCCCTTGATGCTGTCCAAGACATGATTCCTTTGTTCCAATGAGAAATCAATAGTGCAGCTCCGAGAGCTGAGCTGGTGCCACACGGAGGTGATGAGACACTGCTGCCAGCAGAGCAGCTGAAATGTCCCTCTGGCCAAACAGCTGCTTGGAAATGCTGGTGCTCCTTGGGAGAACAGCGTGGTTGATATTTCCTCTGTTGAGAAGAGGGAATTTTGGGTGGTGCATCACCAGCTTGGAGTTAATTCCAGCAGACATGCTCAGGGCAGCTTTGCTCTCTGGCTGTTCCTGTGTCCTGCATGAATTGAAATCCCAGCTCAGCTCTGTAAATGCTGTATCTGCACAGGTTTGGAGTAACCTGGGGGTTTGGTAGGTTTTTAATGGGTATTTTGCTAGAGGATGTATCCTTTGTGTGTGCTAGAGCAAGAGGCAGGACTAGTAATGCAGTGGAGATCCAAAAGTGCTGGCAAATGGAAGGATCCTTGATTTAGGTATGAGATGGTCTGAGATATCTTTAAGGCTCCTTCCAAACCTTTGTGGGCTTCTGTGGCTGAGTCTGTGTGCTGGAAGAGCTGATTTCTCACAGAAATTGCTGGAACAGGGTTGGAGATCAGGTTGGAACAGGGAGAAGGGACCCACAGCTGCATGAATAGGCAGGGCTCCGTTGTGTCTTGGGGTGCTGCAGCTCAGGAGTCTCTTGAGGCTTCACCTCTGATCTGACAGTCCCCGGTGCCTTTCCTTGCCTCCTTGTGGCTGCCTTGTTTTCACAGCAGCTGCCACGAGCTCCAAGTGCCCACAGCTCCTTGCACACAGCCCCAAGCTGTGCTGGCCTGGGGACACTCCCTAAATCCAAATAACAGCACACAGAGGTTGTTTACTGGGCACACAGGCTGCTGCTTCTTGGGGTCTGCTTCCAGAAACCACACAGGCTGGAACCAAACTCGCAACTACAACCTCTCCCTACAAGCTAATGGGTGCTTTGGAATAAATGTCCAATTTCGCCTCTCTCCAAAGCGTGGCAGGCCAGGGAGAGGAGCAGAAAATAAAAGACATCTCAGTGATTTCTGTCCCTCATTGTAGGGCTCTTCCTCAGACTCAAAGCCTGGGAGTGCAGGTTCTGTCCCAGGAGTGGGGACCCATCTCTCATCTGCTGGAAGTGGCTGAGCTGCATTCCAGGCTCTGGGAGAGGAGGGTGTCTCTCAAGCTGAGCCTGGGTGGATTTTGGGGTATTTCTGGTGATTTTGGAGGTATTTTGGGGTGTTTTTTAGGGTTTTGGGGCTGTTTTTGACTCACCCAGGTCATGCAGGGATATTTTGGGGTGTTTTTTTAGAGATTTTGGGGAGTTTTGGGTGGATTTTGGGCTGTTTCAGGTGGATTTTGGGGTATTTTGGGTGTTTTGGGGGTGTTTGGGGGGGTTTAGGGTTTATGAGGTGTTTCAGGTGGTTTTGGGGATGTTTTGGGGGAATTAGGGTGTCTTGAGGTGGATTTGGGGGTGCTTTGGGGATAGTTTTGGGGATATTTTTGGGTGTTTCAGGTGGATTTGGGGGTATTTTTTAGGTATTTCAGGTGGGTTTTGGAGTGTTTTGGGTGGATCAGTTTGTGCTGATGGAGATCACACTCTGAACACCATCCCAGGCTGGTGCCTCAGCACTGCCTGGCCTCTCTCTGCCTGCTTGGCAGCTGCTCTGCACTTGGCTGCAGTTCAGTGGCAGGATAATTCCAAACTGCCACTGTAAAGCTCTCTGGGATGAATGGTGGTACATACACATGAGGTTGTGATGAGGTTTTAGGCTGTGCTGAAGTAAGGAAGAAGATTTAAATGGGCTTTTTCTCCCAGTAAGTCTTATTTAATATGGAGGGGTATCAATTTGTCACCATCTTGCTCAGACTTTCCCTTACCCCTCCAGCTGATTTTGTGCACTGCAGGGAGGAAAAGGGTTGGCTCTCAGTAACAGAGTGATCACACAGCTCCCCGCGACTCAAGAATCAAATCGAAGTTGGCGATCATCAGTGCCTTTTGGAATTCCAGCTCCAAGTGTTTCCATCCAAACAAGTCTGTGACCCTGAACCTACAAGTCTGTGTTGCACAAGATGTTAAAATCTGCTGTGCTGAGGTCTGGGGTGGCCCAGGAGATGCAGCCCATGGGCACGGAGGGATGGGCTCCAGCAGAGCTCTTGGTGCCAGGAGACTCTGGAGCCTTGCAGAAGCCCTGACTTGGAGTCTCAAATTTGGGACCTTTTGCCTGGTGTTCAGTCCCTCCTAAATGAACCCACAGCTGATTAGAGACATTTTAATTGCTCTGTGCCTTGGGTGCCTTGATGAGCAGAAGGAAAGGCCTTAGGATGCAGTTCTTGTTTTCTAGCCTTGTGATTCAG
The DNA here is from genome assembly GCA_013397195.1 of Hylia prasina. Lineage (NCBI taxonomy): Eukaryota > Metazoa > Chordata > Aves > Passeriformes > Sylviidae > Hylia > Hylia prasina. Next base: position 107,756 of record VYXD01007946.1, read on the forward strand.
GGGCTGCCCACCAAAGATCACATCCAATTTCCATGGGAAATCCTTGCCAAAAGGAACAACATCTGCCCAGCTCCTCCTGGGTCAGCCTGACCATGGACCTGCCATTGGATCCTGCTGGTTTATCTGTCCTGGATATCTCCATTAGCTGTCCTGGTGTGTTTTTATACCAGAGGCGTTGCAGCCACCCCCTACACGTGATCCACAGCAGATTCCAGGGCTGTGCCACAGCACCAGCACCTTTTGTGTGTCAAAAAACAGAGAGAAAAAAAAGCAGAGACCTGAGCTGTTTGTTTATTTAAAATACAGCTTTGGGTAGGGTGAAGAACCTGGGAGTGTTTCTACAAATATTGATTGGGATTAAATCTATCTACAACCATGGTGATTCTTGGAAACTCGGCCCCAAACTTCGGGGCTCTGTGAATGAGCTGCTGTGGCTTTAACACAAACTGCTCAGTCAGTTCTTTATTTTAATTTCAAACAGAAAGGAGCAGCCCTAGACATGATTGATTACCTTGGTGACATTCATGACAGCTGGAGCAATAGGGGATGTTTGCATACTTTATATATAATTCCTACAACTTCTTTATTGCCAACAAGGAAGGACTGAACTCCTTTAAAAGCTGCCTCATTCCTAACTTCCAGCTGATGAGGTGAGCTGCTTTAATTACACAGGCCTGAGCAGTTCATGGTAGAATTTCCAGTTCTGTGTGTACAGACGGGGAGCAAAAACAGAATTACGGACTTCATGGGGAGGAATTCATCCTCTGCCTCCCTGTGGGAGAGGAGCTCTGCCCCTGCTGACTCAGAATGGTGAAGGTTATAAACGACAAGTGCTGGAGTGGCAACAGGCACAACTATGTTTGAACTATTGTGGTGCTTATGCAAAAACAATCAGATTTATTTTTAGCTCATGAATTCTGCTGGGAACAAATTTTTTGAGGCATCACCTTGGCAGGTTGATGCTGCAGTGATCACAGAAACCTGGCAAAAATTGGGATATTGAGTTATGGAAGGGTTAACTGAAACTGAGAAACTGTCAGGTTTGTAAGCCTAAAGTGATTTTATTTTTGGGTTGTCTTAAACAAATTCGTAATACTAAACCCTAATTATTCTACTCTTTTAATCCAAGATGCTATTTCACTATTTTGATTATCTGATATCATTACACATCCATATTTATGACAGCCCTGAAGACTCCAGAGTCCAAAGCTTTTATTTCCTGGGCAAACACAGGAATTCAAAACAAGACACACACATACAAATATACACCAATATATTTTTAAACAGTGCAGAAGAGGTAGTACCATTAATTAAGAAATATAGTGAGCAGTAAAAATATGGAGACAATTCAGATCTGTCTTCATTGCACCCCTTTCAAGTATCACAAGAGGCTACGGAATGATTTATTCAGCATCAATCCAAATGTAAAAGTGTCCTCTGTTCTCTGACATGATTTTACCTGGAATTTTTTATTGGTGGCCTTCAGGTCAGTAGCTGAAGGAGAGAGTACTTAGTTTAGAAATTAAACATCATGGTTTGTTAACAATTCAGAAAATGAGCTTTGAATTCATTACCTACAGGAACCAGATTGTCTGTGCACCTCAGGATGGAATTTTTTTTCGTCTAAAAAGACCCAATTTCATGAGTGAGATTTGTTTTGGAGAGGGATATCTATATATCTATATCTATATATCTATATCTATATCTATCTATCTATCTATCTATCTATATATATGGAAGTGGATGGGTTTTATTGCTGCCCTGAAGAAAAACTCCAGTGTAGCCCTGAAGTTCTACTAAGAAACTGCAGAATTTAGGTTTTACTGGGGAGAAAAAACATGAAATTGATCTCTGTGGAGACACCATCCTGAAAGTATTGGAAAATAAAGATGGAAAGACCCTAAGAGGCTTCCGTGGGCACATTTAGGAGCACCCTGGGGTGCAGAGAAGCTGCAAAGAGCAGGAGATCACAGAGCCAGAGCAGCAAAACTTTGAGCCACTTCTGACCACAGAGCTGAGCTCTTCCAGAGCTCCCCCGACCTGGCTGATTATTCCTGAAGGTTTTTTTGAACTGAAAGCAGCTGAGAGGTTTTGCTCTGTGAAAAGTGCTTTAGGGAAGAAGAAAAGAAGGATTATCAGCTGTAGAGGGTTAAGAATAAAAAGCAAAGTAGAGCTCAGTAAATGCATTTTGTGTTTGCATTTCCAAGGTGTATCTGCTCAGATTCAGGAGTCCAGGGAAGGTTACAGGGAAAGAGCAAGAAGAATTCCTTTTTTGGGAGTTTTTTCCAGATTTCCTGTTTTTTTCCTGTTGTTTAAGCTCTGATGGGCCACCAGGTGAAATTAAATAAATCCAAACCAAACAGCCAGGCCACAAGTGGAGGGAAGATCCTGCAGGTAACATTTATCTGATGTACTCCTCCTCAGAGGCGCAGGACGTGTCTTCTGTGCTTTCCTCCAAATCTGGCAGGTTGCCCCAGAGTAATACATTCACACCTGGTGGGAAGGAAACAAAGGAGGGAAAAGAAAAAAAGTTTTGGATTGTGACCTTATTTTGAAGTTGCACAACTGTCTATTTTTAGAGAAAATAATCCCTGCAAAACCCAGGAAGTCACGTTCATGATGAATAAATCTATTTTCTATCTTCCTTCAAAGTGATCTTGGGAGTGTTGTTTATTTTTTTTTCAGCCCAACTCAGAGGATAAATCCCTGCCCACAGAAATATTTATATAACTAATTCAGGCAGCTATTGACAACCCCCTCCTGAATGATTTGTTTGTGAACAGCATCGACCTGAGGCACAGGTGACACTGCAAGGTTTGGGCTGGGAGTTTCCCTGGTGGTTTATCAGGGAGCTGTGCATGCCTGAGGATCCAACCCTGCCAGACACTTGGCATCCCTCCCACCAGGATGCAGGAGCTGCAATTCCAGCTGAGGAGGACTCAGGGAGGGCCAGAGTGACAACGTGACTCACCCAAAAAAAAAAGAGATGCCCCTTGACAGCTGCCTGACAGCAGAGCCATCCCCACCACTATAAATAAACCTGTGTTTATACTGGTGGGGGCCTTGCTGCAGAAAATCCTGACGTATGTCCATAGAGGGGGATGTTAGGAGTGATTTACACTGAAATTTTCATTCACAGCTGCCTCCCCCCCAGGGGTTTTCTAGATTAGCAGCAATTCCTCCTCGTGTCAGCCTCCCTCCAAATGCTTTGGCTGTTTTGGGATGCCTTGTTAGGATGGGGAATCGGGATTTTAGGGAAAGGGAAGGAAACAAAGGGGTCCCGCACCAGAGGGGTCGAGCCTGTTTATGCCAAACACTGCCTGGCTGTGGAACATCCAGAGGTGGCCGTTGTTGCAGGACAGCAGGCAGGGCTTGCAGGGACAAATCACGTGGTAGCCAACGACATTCCCACTGGAAAGGCAAGAGAAAGAGTGAGTCTGGGGAAAAGGTGGATCTTGGTGGCTTTTTCCACCTCCAATTAAATAGCCCCAGTGCCAGGCCATTATGTAACACTCGTGTTTTGATAGAATTGAGGGAACAGGGTTAAACAAGTATCTTAAATATTTAGGGAACATCTGTTGGGAGTTACAGAATATCTGAGTTTTAGATCTTTGGCACACAGAGAAGCGTTTAGTAACCTAAATTGTGTAACCCAGATTAGTTTACATACCAACAAATGCTGGTAGATTTCTTTATTTGTTTTCCTTTGGAAGGCCAGTGATTCCAACCAGCAGAGAAGTTCCTCACACCCAAAATCCACCTGCACACAAGCACCGTGCACAGGAGGGTACCATCAGCAGGAGTGATGAAATGGAGAATTATGGAATGGCTTGGGTTGGAAAGGACCTTAAATCTCATCCAGTTCCACCCCCTGCCATGGGCAGTGACATCTTCCACTGTCCCAGGCTTGGGACACTTCACAGATGGGGCAGCCACAGCTTCTCTGGGCCAGATTATTGACCCTTATCAACTCTCTTAGATTGAAACCATAATAACTATTTATCCATTTTCATGTGCTCTGATATTTCTGTTTCTCTACTTCCATCTAAAAACCAAAATATTGTGGCCCTATCACAATCCCTCCATTGTTCAAATCCGAGAAAGGTAAAAAGTCTTGACTAGGGGGCTGAAAGAATTCTCTCAGATAACTGCGAGCTATTTGAGAGTTGTTGTTTTCACCCTTAAATATCAGGCATTAATAAGGAGGATAAAAGAACTCCAAGAACTTTAGTGACAGCATGTTCCATCTGCTCCCAACAGCCCGATCTGCCGAGAGGATGTTCTATTAATTAGCAGATGAGTAACTGCTTCTTGCTGGGGCCTCGTTCACAGATATCTCAGTGTTGAGGCAGACATTTCCTCGGGCAGGTGGCACACAAGCTTTCAGGAGATTCAGCCTCCTGACAATACTGTCACATTTCCACTGGGGACTCGCACAGAAATACCCTGGCAGCCTTGGCCAGGAGCAGTGGGCTGAGTTTCTCCCCAGCAGCATTAAATTTGCACCAGGGAACGCAATCTGTTGGTTCATCCCTGAACTGCAGGAGGTGACAGTGAGTGGGGGACACAGGGCTGGGACATGTCAGTGCCACCACTTGTGCACTCACCACTTCAAACAGGCGATGTTCTTCAGTTTGCACTTGCAGATTTCAGTGAAGTAGCAGCTTCCGATGAAATCGACAGTTCTGGAGGAAGGAAATGTTCAGAAGTTGAGAGTTGTGATCAGAGCCTCAGTGTTACAATGACACCGGGCTGAAGACACAACAAAGTGATGCTGCCATTGGTCCTGGGTGCTTTAAACCTCCCGAGGCCACACGGTTCTATTTTCCTTTTGACTCTCAGCCCTACTCATATGGAAACTTTAATAAGAGACCCATGTGCCATTGCACAAGCATCAAAAAGCCTCTTAAAACAGCCCAAAAAGGCAGAGCTTGCCGTGGTACCCAGAGGCACTCAGGCTCAGTGTGGCACTGTCAGTCAGAGCCCTGATTAGGGACATGGCCCCAGCTGCTGCCAAATCCCAGACCATAAACATTACACTACCTCAGAGGCTGGGATGTTTAAACCCAAACCTTTGATTCCTTATCTCCTCTCCAACCCATACTTTCTGATTACCATGTCATTTCACAATCTGATTTCCTTACTATTCAAATCTTGCTATGGGAAAGCAGCACTGAGCCGAACCGGGGGAGAGTCCTGGCAGCAGTGACAGATCCGGTTTGTTCTGTTTGCGGGTCTTCATTTCAAATTCTAATCTTCGCTTCGGAAAGGAGCGGGAGGTGCTTACGGTGGCTGCTGAGCCTGTGTCATCTCTATGGATGGATTAAATTGGAGTTTGGGTTTGCCCTGCACGGGACATCCTGGCTTTTTGCTGTCCTGCCGTGGATTCCCCGGGGCTGGAGATGTAGGGATGGGGTGAACCGTGTTCTGCGGGGCTGTTGTCCCGGTGACAGCGCGATTTGGAGTGATGCTGAGAACCCTCCAGCCGCGTCCCGGGGGCTGACAGGACCCCGTCCCCCGCTGGGACCCTTTTCCCCCTTGCCAACGCTTACCCCGAGGGCGGGATGTCGGTGGAGAAGAGATCGGTGTCGGTGTCCGCCAGCAGCACCGCCTGCATCCCCCGCGAGCTCAGCACCTGCCGGCAGAACCGGCAGCACAGCACGCTCACGCAGCGGTCCTCGAAGGTGCAGCCGCTGGAGGACATGGCGGGTGGGACCCCGGTCCAGATCCTGTCCCGGTCTCAGTTCCGGTCCCGGTCCCGGTCCCGATCTCGATCTCGATCTCGATCTCGATCCCGGTCCCGGTCCCGGTCCCGGTCCCAGTCCCGTCCCGGTCCGGCGCCAACGGCCACGCTCCCACCTGTCAGTTTGAATTCCCGACCGCGCCCTCCCATTGGGAGCCGCAGGCCACGCCCCCCCCATTGAAAATCCGGTGGCACCACCCCTCCCGCCTGCCTATTGGTGAAAAGGCGCGCCTTGTATCACTTCTATTGGTGGTACATGCTGTCACTCACACTCTCGTCTCGCCCCCAAGGCGAGCTCCTCCGGCGG
>VYXD01007946.1:123636-201931 GCA_013397195.1 Hylia prasina
TGAGTTGTGCTGTAGAAATGGGGGAAAAAAAGGGAAAAAGGGAGGATGGACAGTGCCCACAGACAGGCTGGGAGAGGCTTAAATAGCCTGAGCTCTGCCAGCTTCATCAGAGATGTGACTTTATTGGTTTCTGGTTATTTGCAAGGCAAAATTTTGTAATTTTGTCTGTACTAAATGTGTGAGGTTCCTTAGCAGGGAACCTTTGTGTTAGCAAAGATTTTAGCTCTGCTGACCAGGGTTGTTGGATAACCTCAGAACTTGGGCTGAGCACCCCTTGGAGCTGACTTCTGGACCCTCCAGTGTTGATTTTATTTCCTCTGTGTGTGAAGGCTCGTTGCTGGTTACTAAATTGCCTTTTGTCCCTCCTTATGCCATCCAGATTGCGTGTGTTTGCTCTGAGGTTGGTTTGAACTTTTATCAATCCGTATGCTGGTTCTGCTCTCCATGATATGATTAATTTCTGACTGTAATGATAAATTAATTTACACAAAAGTGTAAGAGAAGTCCTTTTAATTAGGCCAATTGCCTAATGCCAAACACATTTATAACCATTGTTTTCATACTTAAGGAATTACTCTTAATTTAGACTTTATGTCAAGTTATTTCCCCCATCACAGTGAAATTCATAGTTAAATTCAGAGTTAAATCAGGAAAAAATTCTGGCACTGGCCCCTCTGGAAAATCCCTACAGGTAGAGCTTTCTTTTATGTCTTGAAAGCAGTGACAGCTTTTGGCAGTGTAGGGAGTGTTTTGGTTTGGTTTTGTTGGGGCTTTTTGTTTCATTTTGTTCTGGAACTCCAAGCTATTTTCTGGTAAACACCCTGGAACAGTTGGGCATTCTTGCTGTGATTTATCCATTTGCTGCTTGGCTGCTCCTGACTCTGTGATTTTCTTGTCCTTGCTGAAGCGAGAGGCTCAGAACTGGACCCAGACCCAAGGCTCCATCAGCATTTTGGGGAGGAACAAGACAAACCCATACGGAGGTTTGGGAAATTCCACAATATCCAATATCCCATGTGGAGGGACGAGAACTGATGTTGTTTTTGTGCTGCTGGAGGTTCCTCCAGAGCACAGCATCTGCAACTTGTGAATTCCACAATAAACACTGGCTGGGAGCTGGAGGAGCAGCTATAATTTTCTCCCAGCTCTGTTGCCTTTTCCAGCTCCCTCACATCCTTTGCAGTGGTTTTAGGATTAGGCTTCATGCAAATAGTTCCTGTTGCACCCCACCCTCTCCCAAACCAGAGCAGCTCCACCAGCTGCTATGGTTGGGATGAAAGTGCTGCTAATTTGCTTTTACCTTTAATTTGAGGATTCTGCATCTTGGGGAAGGCTTGCTGTGGTCCTCACTGTAAGAAGTTATTTATATGTTGGCTGTTTAAACACATTTATCAGTCCCAAAAGATCGATGTCTCTCCTTGCAAGGAGGAGGTTGCTTTGAGGTCCTGCATGGAAAGGTGTGTGCAGGGGATGGGAAGAGTAAGTAGATTTTTTTTTTTTTTTTTTTTAAATGAAAGCCATCGGCATCCAGCCAGCCCTGCCTGGGCTGTCTTGTGGGGAGGTTGTGCTGTGTTTGCAGATGACTTTGACAGCGATAGGAAGAACAAATCCAGCTCTGAGAAGTACAAGGAAAACAGGTTCCTTTTCCTTCCCACCTACTTTCTTTCTTTGCTTCTTGTCATGTGCCTCTCTAAAAGCTGATTTTGTTAATAAAGCAAAGATCCCCCTGATGTCTCACTGCTCCTGCTTATGGCAGTAACAGCGAAACCTGTTGACCATTCACTTTTTTAGAGCACAAGTCCTCATTTCTCTTACAGAGAATGGGTTTTATCAGATGGTAGGAAAGCACTTTTGATTTTGTGGTTTTATCAATCAGCCTATGAAGTATTTATTTATCTGCATTTGTTTGAAGTAGCCCAAACACAATGTTCTTTTCAATACAGTAAAAGAGCTCTTCAGCTCTATCACAGATTTCCTGAAGTTTATATTTTACTACTGCATCACTTTCCAGATTTCATTAACATTTCTGCTTCGATTTTGGTCCCCCTTTCCTCTTAGTGTAAATGAGGGAGTTTGTGCATCATGTATAATAATTATAATTCAGAACTCTTGCATCTTTAATGCCTGAAAAAACCCAAGAAATCAAAAGCCAGGGTTGTCTTTCGGAGAATTCTGATTCTGAAATTCCCTGTAGCACATTTATATGTTATAAACGTTTTTTCTCGGCTACCTTAAAGCTAAATAATCAAATTATTTGTGGGTAGAACTGCATGTGTATTATAACATGCATGCAATAAAAACTTGCTTTTGTCCTTCAAAACTGAATCTATTTTCCTTTTGAAAAGATTATTTATGATCATTAAAAGAGCATCAAGTTGAAACCAGCCTTTGTCCTGGTGTGACGGTGTCAGAGCTTTGTGGGAGCTGGTTTTTTGCCTTGGCTGAGGACAGGGATCCTCCTGCCCTTGATTCAGATCTTTTTTTGGGAGTCTGTGTTCTCTGGGCCCCTGAGTTGGGGCTTTCAACACATCTTGCTCAGCCATTGTGTTTCAAGCAACCCAAAAGTAGGTGAGGAGATTAAATGGTAGTGAATTACTCGACCTAAATCAAGGATTCAGTTACACATCTTGAAACATGTTGAGAGAACACTGAACTTTTTTATATCTTGGTTTTTGTCTGGCAGTGCAGCCTGCATGGCTGGACAGGATGTGTCTTCTCTTTTCAAGAAAATTACTTGGCCAGAGGAGATAACTGCACAGTGCTTTTACTTTGTGATTTTTTTTGTTGTTGTTGTTTTTCCTCTTGGGTTTTTTGGAGGGGACAAATCCCAGGGTGATGTTGAATGAGGTGTCCGTCCCCGGATCAGCTGGAAACAGGGAGAGGGGGATGCAGCTCATCCCTCAAATAAAACTTAACTGCAAAGAACAATCAAAAACAACTCCAGGAATGAGTCAGAACTTTGTACAGTCTGGAATCAGATTGTCAGGGAGCTGAAATGTGTCTGCAGTTATCACTTCCTTCGAGTCCTTTCTCCCTTCACTTTTTTCCTCTCTCTGATTCCCGCTGTTTTGAGGATTAAGAAGGAAATAAACACTCCCCTAAAATCTCCCAACACAAACAATCAGGTTTGCTATTTATAAGTGCCAGTTTTTTGTGATTCTCCCAAAGTTCTTTTTGCTCCACTGGGATTGAGTTTGAATGGCTATTTTCTTTAAGTTTTATTTTTAGGAGGGGAAGGCTTGTGTGAACTTGAGTGCTGACAGAGATACTGGTTTGCCAGTCCTGGATCTCAAATTTGTATTTTAAAATCCTCAAGTCTTTCAAGCTGCCAAGAAGAAAGGCCAGGTGAGAATATGAAGGATGCTCATTTTGCCACCTCCTGTACTGGGATTGTGTTGCCACTTCCCTATATCTGTGAGGAACCCTTAGTGTTGGAGCCAACCTTTGCTGTTCCCACTGAAGCTGAGCTTTGGGAAGATTTTTAATCTAAACAGAAGGAAGTTTGTGAATGTTAAATGTATTTTTGGGGGTAGAGCAAGCACAGCAAACTATTTGTGGGCTGATGCCTTGTCCTTTTCTTGTGTAGAACAAACTTGTTTCCTTGGAGTGGGCTCCCTCATTCCTGGGGGATAGATTTTTGGGGTGTTTGTGGGGAACAGATGTTGTACCAGAGGAAACAGAAGATTCCTTGTACTGCAGAGACCTTCTCCTTGTTTTTAGGGCCTGATGCTGGGAATTCCCTCCTGCTTTCTGACCTGTTTTTCCCAGTAAGAGGAGAGGCAGGAGGCTGCTCTGGTCCCGTCTCAGTGCTCCCACAGGCTGTTCACCCAGCTGAAGGTGTTCATGCCTGGCTTTTGTTGTTCTCCGGGAGTAGAACACACAAGGGAAATACTGCAAAGCCATTGGATATGTTGGAGGAAGAGGAAAAGTGTGTCAGGAGCAAAGAGAAATCTGCTTTGCCCTGGCAGTAATTAGGCTGGCCTTGAAATTTCAGCGAGTGCCTGATTCCGTGGTGATTTCACTTCCTATATGCTGGGGCTTGGTTTGAGGTCAGGCTGTTCATCCCAGCATTTTCTGCAGACTGGGAGTTCTGTGCTGGTGGTGACACTGGGGATGGCTTCTATTACTGATGGCAAACTGGTTAATAAGGTGGTTACTCTAAGTAAACTAATACGGCAGACTGGGTGTCTTAATATTTTTTTCTACACCTACTATTAACTTGCTGGTGTGGGGATTTTATTTTTGGGTTAATTTTAGTTCTCATGCTCAGCCAGATGCAGCTTTTTTGAGCATCAGTTCTGTAACTATCCATTCAAGCCTTCGGAGAGTTGTAACAGCAAGCAGTGATTCTTCCCTAAAAAGGCTTAAAATGCCATTTAATACTTCAGGCTCATGGCTTGAACTCACCAAGCCACTTGTTAATGGCTTAATTGCTGTAATTTTGATTTGGATAGAGGTTATTTTCACTTTTCTCCTGTTGGCAGGGTTGTTGTAGATGAAGCCAGAAGTCCAGTGAACACAGCAAGTAGAGGACAGTTCATCAGTGAGTTCATTTTTGAGGCTGGTTTTTTCCCTTTGTTTGCTAAGAGGTTCCTTGATTATATTTTCTTTAACACAGTGTTCACATGCAGCAAATGGGGAAGAAGCAAAACCCAGTTTGGTGTACGAGAAGTCACCATGGATGACTCAACCTTCATCTTTTGTACAGGTCCTGATTCAAATTCATTCCCTGTTTGTAGCAGTGGAAATGTCACCAAATGTTCCCACTGTTGGGAGTGACTCCTGCCTCGGTGCTGCCAAAGGTGGTGGGCTTGGGCTCCTCCTGGCATCTCTGGCAGAGAAATGGGAGCCTGGATGCAGAGTGGGAGGATGAATCACTTTTCTGCTCCTTTTGGACCCCAACTGGAGTCGGGAGAGCTTTTTGGCTCTGCACAGCTGCAGATAGAAGGAGAAACCCTGCCTTGGATTTGCAGCTGTCTTACGAGCACGAGGTGCTGATGGGGCTCCTGGGGCTTGAGTAACGTGGGGGTTTTTTTAAAGGCTGATATTTCTGTGACAATTACAAATCACAGCAATTAATGTTTATAGACATAGCCTGAGTCCACGGCTTTATTTTGGTCAGCGGGGTATTATTCACAAAGAATTAAGAAGTCGTGCTGGGATGAGCAGCAGCCCTGGGCATTGGTTTTGATATATTTGGATTTCCTTGCAAGTGATAGAGGTTAGCTGGTGTTGTTTTGTTCTTGGAAAGCAGAGTGGCTGCTGATTTCATCTTCTGTGGCTGCCTTGCCGTGTGGTTTTGTGAATCACACAGTACCTGTTGTCTGTGTCAGTGGAGGAATGATGCTGGATCAATGGGATTTCTAATAATTCAAGGTAATTCAGGAAATTCGGTGGAAAATTGACCCACACTATTTCAAACCCCAGCAGTGTGCCAGAGGAGCACCTGAATGAGCTCTGATCAGCCCCTGGCCAGGTAATTTAATGGAAAATTCAGGTAATTCAGTGGAAAATCACTGGATTGTGGCTCAGTGCAGGCACACTTGGAGCAGTGTAACTTGGATATATTCATTGTGAGAGGATAAGTTCACTGTGCATCTCTGTCCTCTAAATCTCTCTCAGGGACTGTCTTTAAAACCTTACCCAGGCTGGAAATGGCGGTGGGCTGGAGGTAACATCAGCCAGCTCCTGTTGGGACGGTGGCACTTCATGGTCTGGGTGACATGGTGGGGATTGGTCACAGCCTGGACTCGATGACCCTGGAGGTCTTTTCCAAGCTGGATGTTGTGTGACCCTGTGGAGGACCTGGCTCATGGATGTGCTGGTTGTCCTGTGCAGCTCTCCACACCTGCACTGGTGTTTCCTCTCAGCGAGTTTCCCTCTCCTGTTGTTTTTAATCACAAACTCCACCCCACACTGAGCGGGCAGCGCTTTAAAATCCACAGTCTTAAGACTGCCTTGGCTCTGACTTCCCAGCCAGAGCTGACATCCAAGGAGAGGCTGTTTTAGGCTTTAAATAGCTCTGGCAGGGAGGTGGACAGGAGCACACAATGTGGCGTGGGGCTCTGGGCTATTCTTAGCGGACAATGGCCGGAATGAAAAGCCGCGGTCGCTGCGGCACGTTCGGGCCATTGTGTGCTGTGGTGGTTTTAATTCTGAGGGCTACGGGTCCTTCAGGATATTCTGCTCTTACTGGAGACCTCTCACTGTTTTTCTTTAGTGGGGAAAGTGGAGGTTCTGGGGGGAAATGGCTCCTGAGAGGAGACCCCAGTGTGCCACACGAGGATTGGCTTTGTCGTCTGTTGGTGACGCAATTTTGAAAAGAGGGAACTGAAACCTCTTGAGGAAAGAATTTTCTGTTTGTTCTATTTTGAGTGTGTTGTGAAATCAAGGAAAGTACAAGCTGATATTAAATGCAAATTGAGGTGGATGTGGATGCTGCAGCAGGAACCAATGCCTAAAGTGTGTAGTGGTGTGGAGAGTGTGTCCCTCGGGCTGTTTGGGTTGGAGCCCTCCTCTTGGAGGATGATATCTGAAATCCTCTCTACAAAGGACAGGTGGGAGAAGTAGTTTCTCTATTTTTAAGGGCAGAGCTTTCTGCAAGGGAGCTGCCACATGCTTCTGCTTCCAGTGGCTGCCACGGGGGAAGCAGCTGCTGTCACCAGGCACCTCGACTCCTTCCTCTGCAGCCTCTCGAGTTTGAGGAAGATAATTTGCATTGCTGAGTGGTGTGGCTGATGCAAGCTGCAAGTGTGGAGCTCTTTGTGTGAGCCCAGTCCTTCTGTCCATCATCTACAGGGCTGCTCAGTGTCACTGTGCCTAAAAATGAAGATTTTCAAGTTGGGCTGAGGTGGGGAACTGGAGAGGATCAGGCTGATTCAGATTGATTGGTTTGACTTCCTTCCCATGCAGTGGTTTCCTAGCTACACCTCAGGAGATTAAAAGCTGGACATCCTGCTCTAGGGAGGTTTTACCCCTCTGGCTTGCTGTCTGAGTTACTTGGATGCAGGAATTCTGCAAGGATGGATGCCTTATGCTTATCTGGTTAATTCCCAGTCCAGCACAGAGCACAGCTCCAGCCACACTGTGGGACAGCCAAGTGGAATGTCAGCAGTGGTGCTGTGAAACTTGGGGTCTTCTTAAAAGTCATTTTGGTTTCCCCTGGCTGCTGCAGCCTGTGTAATTCAGGACTTTAAAGCTTGCACACTGACTCTGCCTTGCTGCAGAGCATCTGTACTTGCTGTGTAATGCATGTTCTTTGAGCAGATGACTGTGTCCAGGGTTTGCTGGTGGTTTTTTTTAACCATAATTTTATTCCTTTTTAATTACAGCATCCTCTGCAGATGTTGGAGTGTCATAAAAATGAAATGTGGAAACGAATGCAAAGTTGTCATGGCTTGCTCCAGATTCTGGGTAGTAATTAAGCTGTCGGGGAGTAGTGGAAAGTTCGTCTGCTTTATCTGTGTGTCCTTTGGCAAATGACCTCTGGGCTTGTTAATGGGAAAGGCAAATGTGCAATGAGCTGGATCCAGTGCCTTGGCTGGATCAGCGTGTCTGCTTTGGCAGATAAAGGATAAAAACTGCCCCGGATAATCAAGTCCAAGATTTGGGGGGTTATTTAGTAGCTGGAGCCATTGCTGATTGCTATCAGGGCAAATTGAGGTAGAAATGAGCAAGAATACCCAGACCTGAGTATTTTTTTCTTCTGGTTGGTAGGAGGGAGCAGTGGCACGCTGGGGGATTGCTGGTGTGACTGGGAAAAGCAGTCCCAGAACTGGGGACAGGACGTGCTCTCCGGGCTGCCAGTGCTCCTGTGACATCTCCAGAGACATTGCAGGACTTCAGGCCGCCCGGAACCCCCAGTGCAGGGGCTGCTCTTGGGTTTTATAGCTGGAAAAGCTGGAAGGTGAAAAGATAAGCCATAAGTGGATCCCAGAAGGATCCACGTTTCCTCCCCTCTGTCTGCTTTTAAAGATTTTTCTGGCCCTCTCTAACACGTTCGACAGATCATTTTGTGTAATCCTGTCTGGCAATTTGTTTCAAGATGTTGGGTTTTTTTAAAAGCTCTTGTCTGAATGTTTTGTCCAGATGGTCTCAGTGTGAGTCAGACTGGAAGGTGCAGTGGCTTGCTTTGATAAGGTTACTCACTCTGTTTGGAGAGTTGATGGCTTTATAGGAGTGAAAAAACAGATCTCTCATGTTAATGGGAAATTATCATTCAGGCTTTTAAAAAACAAAAATAGGACCAGAGCAGCTGAAGCTTTCACTGCTCATTTCCCTCTCTAAGTTATTCTCATGTTCCTGTGAAAGTGTTGGATTTTAAATGGTGATAACAAATCCATCTGTCCTGGCTCTTCACAGGAATGTGTCTCCACAGTAAAGGTCCACCACCATGAGAATTTACAAATGTCAGTCACAGCTTAATGGCATCAATGATTTATACACCTAATGAGCAATAAGAGCTAATGAAATGTCGTGTATTGATAATTCATAATTCAGCCATGCCAATAACTGGATTTCCTAAGTTATCTAGATGTTTTCAGCATATAAATCAAACTAAAATAAGTTTTATTGAAAGTTACACGTGTAACTTTATCAGTGGAAGTTTTACTACACCAATTATTTGCGTGTTCAGTATTGTTAAGATAATATTTGTAGACCTTCCTGACACAGGCTTTTGCTAAGTATAGATATTTCCAACAAAAACCCCTAAACCCAAACAAAATGCTCTATTATTTTTGATGTATTGATGAGATTGAGAAACCTGGATGTTCCAGGGTTGGCTGGATCTCTGGAGGAAGTTTCCTTTCTCTACCTCAGTGCTTTTTCTCAGGGAGGGTGGAGACACCTCCCTCTCTAAGCTGGCCCTGGCTTTGTCCTGGTTGGTGCAGGGATCCCTGGGCTCCCCGAAGCCTCCTGGCCATTTCTGCCCTTCCTGTGCTGGGCTGTTGGGCTGCTTGGTTGATTTGGGTGTGTTGTTTTCAGTCCCTGCTCAGCGAACCAACACAAACATTCCGGGTGCCTGCCGAGGAGCCTTGGCTGCTGTTTGGTGTTGATTTTGGCTGGGGTTGTCTCCAGCTCCTTCAGGGGCTCCTCTGCCACGGCTGGGGCTGCAAATGCTCCGGGTGAATGTCACACCCACTGCAGCAGGCACTGGGTGACCTGTGCTCGTGTTTCTTCCTGCTGCCCCAGTGGCTCCGAGAAATCTCAGTCTAAACCTGAGCAGTCTGGGCCAGTGGGAGGTGATCCTGCCCATGGACAAGGTGGGCTTTAAGGTCCCTTCCAACCCAAACAGTCTGGGGTTTTATGACTCTGTGAAATTTGGATTTATATTTTTTAAGTGCTGTGCTGGTGTAGTGGCGCAGTGAAAAATGAAGTGAGTTAATCAGGGCTCAGGTCAAGCTTGAACTGTGCAGAGGAGACCCAAAGCAGCGCTTTTCCTGCCAGGAAATGCATGGACATGGTGCTGCATTTCAGGGAATACTGTGTTGCCTCTGTTATCCAGCTGATGCCTGGGAATCCAGATTAATGCCTGGACCTGTGTCTCATACTCTGGCTTCAAATTATTCTAAGTTTTATTTATACAAATATGTGTAAAATACGGGGATATTTCTCCCTCTGATACCTAGTGCATGGCTGCAATTTGTGTGGTGGGCTGCACTTGAGTTTCTTTGGAAAAAGCTCTTATTTTTTTAAACCAGGTGATATTTCCCCAGAAGGACTAGGATGGGATCAGAGAGGAAAAGAAAAAAATTCAGATGAAGACTTTAATTTTATTGCAGAAGTTACTACTGTACAAAGACTGGGCAGAACCCTGTGTATCTTCCAGTGTATGTGGCAACGTCTTTTATTGAACCTTGAATCATTTATTGTAAATGCTGGAGCAATATAAATGGTTTCTAAATGATAAAGCACACGTGTGTGTGTGTAAAAAGGAGGACCTGAATTTTAATGTCAGTTCTTTGACAAAGGCTTATGAAAAATAAGCATCTCCTTGTTCTAGCTCTGGTTTAAGCTGTGCTGATTAATGGGTGTTGCTGTAGCTGACAATGAACTGATAGAAAAATGATGATTCACATAATTCGAGCTTTGCAGGCTCTGTCAAATATTTCTTCCTTTACAAGAGATGCTGTGGAGTAAAATGTGAGTTCCTTTTCAGACAGCAGTGCTGCACTTATACAGCTGAATATTTATACCTGAAGGAATTAGTGCTGTGGATTAGATAGGAAAATCCTGCTTGGGAAAGCTTTGCTTTCATTGAGTATTCCTGCTGTAAACTCCTTTTGAATGTGAGCAGACTGAGCCAGAGAGCAACAGGGAGACTGGAGCACTTTTTTTTTTTTTTAACATAAATGTGTTTTGTGGTTTTCAATTATGCTCCTGTCTGGCTTTTAGGTGTGTTATATCTGAATTAAAACAATGCTACAATTTGATTTCTTATGCAAACAGTTAAGACTGATTTATCCTGAACTCTGCTGCCAGCTGAAAGAGGCGTTACTTTGATTTTATGGGGTGTTTTAATGGCTGGTGTTGGTGGGGAAAATGAGAGGCTGCTCTGGAGGAAACAAGCTCTGTCATCATTGTCCACTGGTACCCTGGGCAAATAACCTGAGCCTTTTTGATGTTGTTCAGGCCAGCTGTGAAGTGTCTGTAATGAAGCTCATTATTCACGTCCCATGGAATGCTCAGGGTTAATTAATGGCCCTGAAAACCTCCCAGAAACGCACACACAGGGCCTGGCAGGGAGGCACTGACGGCTCCAGTATATTTGACTCACCTTGTTGACTCCTGGGGACAGTTGCTGTCCTGCTCCTCCATGGACTGAGAGCTTTCCCTGCTGTTCCAGAGGGAAGGAGGGGAAGGAGGAGCCCCAGGAGATCCTTCATGGTTCAGCTGTCCAGGTCCAGGGGCTGCTGGCCTGCCCCGGGCTGGGCTGCTCGGGACCGACCAGGTGGGTTTACCTGCACGGGACCCAGGACTGGGAGGGACGTCCTGGTGGCACCCAGGAAGGGTCTTCATTCCCAGGATTTCATTGCAGGATGCCTCTGGAATGGTGGGACTAACCCAAGGTTATCTTTCACTCCTATGTAATTACTGGATTTTAAAATGAGACCTCATCCTATTCTCCTTTTGGGTTTTTGCATCTTTAGGAAATATTCCAGGTAAATTGGTGTTGGTTCTTTTTAACACAAAGCAAGGATGAAAATTGTCCATGTGGTTAAAAAACCAGCCCCACGTGTGTCTGACTTTCCCCCGGCTGCCTGAGACAGCCCTGGAATTTGGCAGCCTGCTGGAAGTGATTTTGAAATTGAGTTTGCTGTGCTGTGCTTGAGGAGTGTTTACATGTCCCCTTTTGTTCCTCTCTTCATTTCTTTCTCAATCATTTATTCATGTTAACGTGTTAGGTACCAGAGAGGAGAGGGAGGCAAAGAAATCCTGAGGTGAAATTCAATTAGACACCGGCATTAATCATTCTGTTTGTATCTCTAAATATCTGACATAATTCACCAAAGGAGTTCCTTTAATTGAAGAGATTAAGGCATGTAAGTTGTAAATTGCCACTTTTGTTCTAGCGGTTTTATTCATTTGGCAAATATACTTGATGTTACTTTGCATGAAATAATCGTGTGTAAGAGAGTAACTCTCAGGTCTCGTGAATTGGGAAGAAATAGTGATTTTTCATATTAATGCTGTTTCTGGGTTCTTGCATCCCAGATTCTTTAGGGCTTCCAAACTTTGAGCACGCTTGACAGATAAATAAAAAATTACAATATCAAATTAACTAAGTTTTTGCAGAGGCAGCTGGGAATTGGGTCTGGGGAATTTGATCCATCCCTGACTGTTTTCCTGAAGAAATAATTAGGACAGTGGAGGATTTCATTTGTGTGTATGTGTGGATGCTGCGTTGTCACCCCTGGAGGTGTCTGTCGGTGCAGCACTGGAATGTGGCACTCTGGGATGTGCAGAGAGCTGAAACTGGGATTCCTGAAGTGAACTGAGGCACTGAAAGCATATGGGAAATGCCGGAAGTAATGATCGTATTACACATTTCTGATGAATAATTCACTTCAGTTTAGGGCTTGTTTCACCGTTAAAATAAACCCCTCACAATATTTGACACAGCACAGCTGAAACACTTGGAGGAGAAATTTTGAAAGATGCAAGGAGTCCTTGTTTAACTTCTGATTTACTCAGCGGCAGCAGAGGAAATCTTAACACTTAGGAGGAAGACATATGTAAGGTTTTAGGATGGAGCTGTGGCTACTAAACAGCTACTGCACTGTGGAGCAGAGGGAAGGATGGGGAGGTGAATGGCTGCAAAAAGAAACTCTCTCTGAAAGAAGCCAAGAAAGCACAGCAGAAACTGCTAGAAGCAGGAGTTGGGAGAAATGTGCCAGAATTGTTTTTAAAGTAAGAAAGGATTGGGGTTTTTTTTCTCTTAACCCTAAAATCCACCTTTCTGCGTCGGAGATTAGTGGCAAAAGAAAACAACAACCAAATATTTCTGAGCTGTTTTGCAAAAATTTTGGCACCCATCGTTCCAGGGCTAGGTTTTGGGGAGAGGGAAGTTCCTGAGCACCCTGTGGGGGAACAACCTTGTCCTGATACCCATCCAAGCCCCCCTGACACAGCTGCAGATGGATGCAGGAGCTCCTGCACAGAGCTGTCCCCTGGGACGTTCTCCAGGAGAGCAGCTGGAGCTGCATGGGGTCAGCAGCATCTTAAACTCAGATTTTGTCTCCTGGACCTGTTCTGCTGCCTCTTCCTGCTGGATTTATTCTAGAATAAACAGATATTTCTGTTTGAGAGCAAGTGCAGCCTCTCCCTGTACAAAGGAACCTGAGGTGCTTTGTGAGCACGGCAGCACCACATTGTTCATTCAAATCTCCTCCTGCTCTGAAGGGAAGAGCCCTGGCTGCCTCCCTCCCTCCCTCTCCACACCCAGGCAGCTCATGGCTTGCAAATGAATTATTGCCGTGGTTCCTGCAGGGTGTTTCTCTGCATTTCCCACACTTTTGGGGCAGTTGGATTTCTTCTTGCACTGTGATGCTCCATGGGGAGGCCCAGGATTGGTCACTGCTCAGGAACCTTCCCCAAACTGGATAACTTTTTATTGTTCCTTCATGACCTTTTTTTTTTTTTTTTTTTTTTTTTTTTTTTGGTGGGTTTTTTTTTTTTTTTTTGTGGTGGTGTTTAAGGTGTTCAAGAGTGGTGTCAGTGGGGTTGGAAGTGGAGGGTGCTGGGGTTGGGGTGGTCCAGGGGCTGGTGGAGGAGCAGGAGTTAAACTTCCCTTCCTTGGGGTGTGATCCTTGTGCAACACCTGCTGGGAATCCCTCCTCCTGCCCTCCCTCCCAGAAACGATCCAGAAACATTTTACATTTTTACATTTTAGTCATAACCAGCCTTGGTTTTGTGAGAAATCAGGAGGAATTTGATGGAAAATGTGTCCAGCACATACTCAGCTTCACTCCTTGCTGCACTTACTCCCTGTTGTTGTGAATAACTGGGAGCACATCTCCAGCCCCTTGCACTGATAACACCTTTTTTTTTCTTTTGTGATTAACACAGCAGGGTTTGAGGGAAGAATCTTTTCTTTCTGAAAGAAAGGTTTGGGTGAGCAGTAGGAGAGTGTGAGCGAAAATATCTGGGTTTGGTGCTTCAGGGAGACTTGGTTTGCCCTGGGCCATAAGAAGAAAGGGAACTAAAGCAGGAAAAAACCCTTCATATTAAAAATATTCACCAAATTTTTTGCCATCTATGCAGTGTTGGCTTTGTCCCCCTGCAGGAGAGGAAGCCATTGAAATAACTATGAAAAAGTTGTTTGGACAACATATTATTCCAGGTTCTTCAGTGGGCCCAAAGCAATTCCTGCCTCCCAGGGCCACACAACACTCAAGGTACTCATCAGGCAGCTACAAAGAGTATTTTTTAGTTCAAATTATTCTCTGAATCTTGAAAATATGAACTGGGGGATGTGTGCATGAATGTGTTGTCTTTGATTTCAATAACAGTCCCTGTCTCAAAATGACTTTTAAATTGTTTATTCTGTAATTCTATGCTGCAAAACGGTGATAAAATGTAGTTTTACTGCTTGCCCGTGGTGTTTTTTCCAGCATTCAGAAATTGGGAAAGTATAAGCAAAGCTTTGACTGAGTTTTTTTTTTATTTTGGCTTAGCTGTGAAACTTCCTGGAGAGGAGGAGCTGCAATGCTCCTGCTGTTTGCACATGGGTATTTGAAATGTATTGATAAACTTTTATTTCTTTTGAATAAACAGTTGTACAACCTAAAAATAGATTATTATTACCTGTATGTACTCGAACATGTTACTCTTATCAGGCTTGTTTTGAGGAGTTGCTTATGTTCTGCTATTGGAATCAGGGCCATGAATCCCTGCCCAGGGGAGTTTAATCTGGGTTCTGGTTTTAAACATCCTCCCCAAAAGTCAACAGCATGGGCTGTGTTTTGATGATAGCAAAGGAGGACCTTCATTAGACAGAAAAAAATATTTAAATATTTAATTTGAATACTGGATGGATTAAATACCTTGGCAACTTTGTCAGCGTGGTTAATTGCAGAATTTTGAGCATCAGTTTAAAAGCTTTGCAGCCTCACATGCCTTTGCAGTCTGGGAATATCAGATGAGTGGTGGGACTTTTTTGTGTGGATATGGAAAACCAATGTCCAGGCTGGCTGTGGTCAGTGGGATTCTTTCAAATTACAGATTTTCCAGGTGCCAGCTGTGCTGGAGGCATCACCCAGGGCAGAAGCAGCGGCTGCCACGCTCCTGCAAGTGGCACTTGTTTGGTGCCTGGAAAAGCTGGGGGCCCCAGGTGATTAGTGATGCGGCATATATTAGGGTGTAGGTGAGGAAATAAAAGCTGAATGTCCTCAGTTCTTCCCTGAGACCAAGACCAGCCTTAATTTTTGCTTTTAAGCATGTCTGGCATCCTCTCCTTTCACTTCATTAATGCAAATCTCCGAGCACTCGTCTTGCACCTCAAAACAATTTCATCAATCTCTGTTGGAAAGGATTTCAGCTCCCAACACCTCCAGCTCTGTTTATATATTTATAACTACAAAGGGATTCTTGTCAGTTTGTGTTACCCATTGCTATTATTTCTCAAATGGAGTATCTGGCTGTAGAAAGAATATTTACCTTTTCCAGGGCTCACAGTGGTTGTGAACCTGAATCTGCCTCCTGGCTCTGGTCTTAAACAAAAGGCTGTATTTCCTCCTCTTATGTAATTTTCACTTCAAAGCCGAGCTTTTAGATTACCAGGGAGTTTTTTAAGGCTGTGATGATCAACAGCTTTTGGCTGGTGACACAGCCTGTTCCCTGGAATTCTGTTAATATATAAAGGCTTTTCTAAGTCATTAAACCTCCCAGCCACGTTGGGGTTGCTGGGCTGGGCCTGTAATTAGTCACAGCCCTGTTTGTAATCATGTACCAATAAAAATAGTCAGAAGTACCAAGTCCTTCACTCTTGGAGTACAGCCTCTCATAAGTGATGGCAGGAGAAATGTGAATAATTTAGTGATGTGGTAAGAACATGTCAAAATATGTGATTCAGCGCATTCTCTGAAAGTTACTTGTATATTTAAACAGTTATTGCTTTTCCTCACGAGTTGTAGTGCTGGGTGGTTTTAACTTTTGCAAACTGAATGGAGTGTTGGCTTTAAACTCGGCTGTTATCTTTAATTCAACTTCCATGCAGTCCCCAAAGGGGGATGCCAGGCCATCTCATTCTGATGTTCAGCACCCGAGTGTGTGGCAGCTTCCAGGAGACAGGGATTGAAAAAGGATGAGGCACGAGATTTAAAATCACTGCTCCAGCTTTGTCTGAAGCAGAGATTTAATTCATTTTGGCTTTTCTTGCCTTTCCTGTGCTGTGGGGAGCCTGAAAGATAAGCTTGTGTTAGGCTGGGTGTGCAGTTTAGCGTGGTTCCTTCTCAGTCAGGGCTAACTGAGCCACACACGCTGTGCTGGCTGCCACCTTCCCATTCCTGGCTGGATGCTGCTGTCCCCGGGCTGTGCCTTGGTGTGAGGTGGCAGTGCCAGGGCATGGGGCTGGGTTTGGAGCTGGGCTCTGCCCGGTGCCGCGGATCCGTGTGGGTGAGAGCTTTGCTGGTTCATCTGGGCGGGAGCCGGGGCTTGGTGGTTGTGTTTTGCTGCCATCCCACTCCTTTCCCAAGCTTGTCGTCTCTTTATCCAGAGTGGCACTCGGGATGGGGCAGGGACTCCTTGGGAAAGCCACGGCGTGGATGCAGGAGATGGGTGAGATACTGAGCTGCAGCTGGGGCTGCTCGTGCCTCCTCCTGGTGCCCTGTGCTGGCAGCCTGTGATTCACCCTGCTGCCATCCAGCTAGAGCAGTTCCAGCTTAGCCCTGAGAAGAGCTGAAACCCTTGCTAGGCAAGGACATGATCCTGCTCGGAGCAGGAACGTTGCTTAGAGCCCGTGAAGGAGGGCTCCAGGATCTGAGGCTGCCCTTTTTTAGGTCACTGCGTGACCTATGGGAAAATGAACAAGTTGGTACAGGAGATTTGGTTCCATATTCTAATTTTATAGGATGCCTAAGCCTTAAAAGTCAAGTTTGGGAAATGGTTTTTCCGAAGATGGACACTGAGTGCTGTACCAGAGCAAGGTGCAGTCCCAGTCACTGTCTACTGCTCTGGGTGGAACTGTTTGATAAACACACAAATTCTTGCCAGGAGCTCTGCAGAAGTCTGCTGTGTTTGGTGGAGTTTGAGGGTACTGAGGATCATAGAATACTTTGGGGTGGAAGGGACCTTAAAGCTCATCTCATCCCCCCGGCCACCAGGTGCAAGGGCACCTTCCAGGTTGCTCCAAGCTCCATCCAAGCTGGCCTTGAACACTTCCAGGGATGGGGCAGCCACAGCTGCTCCGGGTGGGGAATGGAAAATGGGATTAAAATATAGGAGACAGAAGATCCTTCCTTACCCTCTGAATTCACTATAAACTGGACCTGCCTGCTGTGTGCTACATGGAATGTTGAAAAGGTGGTTACAGAATGGACAAAAGTCAAGTCAGGCCACTGTCCAGGATTATACAATGGTCTGTCCCTCAGTGACCCAGGTGACTTTATGATCTGGTGATGGAAACGAATAAGCGGTTTGTTTGAAGTGGATGGAAAACTTTCTGTGACCACTGAGGATGTTTACATTATGTAGTTGTCAGCCACGTGAGCTTGAAATACAATAGACAGAATTCAGCAATACAGGGCAAGGTTTACAATAAGAATACCTGTCTAATCCTAATTTTGCCACTGGCATCTTGACCATGAATTCAGTGTGTGCTTATTCACCTTCAGGCCCTTGAAGCCCTGGCAGCAGGAGCGGAATCTTCAGGAGGTTGTTCCTTGTCTTCAGCAATCACAGTGGGTGGGATTGCCCAGCTCTGAAGGAAAGGAGGAGGAAAGGCTTTTTTGGTGTTTAAAGTGGCTGTTAACCTAATAACCTGTGAAAATTAAAAGAGGCAGAAGCAGTGGATCCAGGACTGGACTGGTTGTTGTGACTGGAGACATGAAAAGGTCCCGTGTAATTCGGTGACCCTCGGGTTAGAGCACGCACGGCCCCGACTGCGCCGGGGGATGTGCTCGGAGCAGGCCCGAAAAAAATACCTTCTGCTTGTGTAAGCAGTGGGAAAACAAGCAGACACTTTATACTCTGGAAAGCCCAGTAAGCCTCAGGAAATTCCTGCATTCTTGATTTTATTTTGTGGCCGAGGACTGCGGGGCGTGTGTTTGAAAGATGAGCAAGGTTGCCTCGCCATGGCCTTGATAAGCCAGGGCTGAATGGATCATTGTTCCCTGTGGGAGCCCGATCAGCTGTCACTGCTCCCCTCCAAAACACTGCCTGTATTTATAAAGAAAAGTGCTGATATCGCATTTCACACTGAAGGAGAAGTTGCTGGTTCTTGGTGCCGTTCAGTGAGAGAGCTGTGTGTGAAGTGTCCCACCTTGGGAGCCAAGAGCTGGAGCGGCGTCGTGATTTTCTAATTAAAACACCTGTGTTCTGCTGATCTTGTCTTTGAGAGCTGCTGGTTTTTGGGAAGTGGTCCTTTGTACTTCTACTTTTGCTCCAGAAGGTGGTTTTCCAATTGAGAACACCATGGAGAATGTCTAGTTTTGCTGGGTTGTTGCTCTCATAAAAAACCAATTATCCATCAGTTGAGGCACTGAGAAGGGTGGGTGTTCATACCATGATCTGCCTGAAGCTGGTAATTGCCATCCCTGTCCCAATCCTCTTCTCTAACAAGGTGTCTGCTGCTCATCCATGCTAAGAGGGTTGCTGACTTCCAAAAATCAGCAGATGAGCAATCCCTAAATGCACAAATAAAAACACCACAGGCCAAATTTGCTGTATTTGAATCCTGACTCTATTTCTTAATGTGCTTAGCAGAAAACACCAGATCTGCTCAGGGATTTTTTTTGTGGGATCCCTTTCAATGAGTCCTCAACTTACTAAAATTAGTGTCTTTTGTCCAGTAGCTTCTGAAAAGGTCACAGGGTTGTTTCTGTATTGGGAACATCCCTTTTGGTGAGGAAATGGTGGAGGAGAAACCACAAAGGGAAGAAGAACTTTCTAATGCTCCTTGTGTTGAAGGATGTTCCATTTTGGATGTCAGGCTTGCAGGTGAGTGTCAGGTTAACGATCAGGAGAACTGAGTGATTGCAGCAAGGAAATGCTGCCTTACTGGCAATTTTGGTGCTGTTATCACCGCCTTTGCTTTAAAAAGTCTCAATGGTAAAGCCTCAGGTGGGATGGGGGTGTCTGGTTTGCATTTCCCTGGTTAAACCTGTCACTCGTGCAGAGCCTTGCAAATCCTTGAGGGGGTTTGTGGCTCGAGCTGAGTGTGTGCAGCACATGTTGAGCATCAGCAGCAAATTTTTACATAAGTGCTGGCAGGTCTGATGTGCTTGAGCATCCCAGCTTTCCCCGTGACCCTGCCAGGCTTGAAACACCAGCTGGGATGGGGCAAAGAACAAAGGCAGCTCAAAAAGCAAAGGGATCTCCAGAGCTGCGGTGAATGCAGGGTGCAGATTTCACCTGGTGTGGCTCGTGCTTCCATCCAGGGTCGGGTTCCTCGTGCATTTGTCTCCTCAACACCCTTAGAGGGTGCTGAGCCCCTCCTGGGCTGAGCCCACGCTCTTCCCACCTGAGCTGGGGCATCCCTGAGCCCGGGGAAGTGGCGGAGCTGGAGTGGTTTTGGTTAAAGAAGTGCATGGGCAGCTCAGGTCGAGGTATTTGCCTGTAGCTGTGTTTCCTGATGAAGAAACACAGGTTTTCTGGTTTTTAAGATTCTCTCTTGGGGGAAAAAACCTGGCCTGCTTTGCCCCCACATTACAGTGTTGACTCCTCCCTTTCAGCAACCTTGCTTGCTGTATTTCCTCCTTTCAGCAAAAGCCCCTGGTCACCACAGACTGAGAAGTTTGGAACAACCAAATTCAGTGCTAATCAAGGTCATCTTCAAGCTTGAAAACCCCACATTTGTGGAGATTTTTTTTATTATTTTTTTCTTTTTTGTCAAGCCTGCCCAGGAGCCGTGTTTTCATACATGTGGTTTGCGTTTTGGAGTCCCTAAGATAGAGATGCGGGGTTTTGTTCACGGCAAATCCTGGATTCCTTAAAACTGTTCCCGCAGATGTGAGCACGATCTGAGGCAACTGATCCTGGGAGTGCATGGCAGGAATGAAACCGTGGAGGTCCAGATGTTTGGTTTTTTTCTGCTGGGCAAAGGGACAAGCTCACAGAGGAGCCAAGCTGCTCTCTGTGATTTTCGGTATTTCAGGAATCAGCGGTGAAGTTGTTGATTTCTAAAAAAATTGGATTTGGGAAATGCTCCCTCCCCGTCTTCCCTTGTGGTGATGGAGTTGTGGGCGCCTGCAGTCGCAGTGTGGAGGTGTGAGGAAAACTGTGAAACCTGAAATTTTATTGCTGGTTCTGGGTTCAGCCTGGAACAACACATCTTGGAAAACCTTTGGAGGGAGCAGCACTCACAGTCAGGCCATGGCAAATCTCTACAGTTCGCTGCTCAAAGACCTTTAGATGAAAGGGCATATTTTATTGATTTCATGTTGAGTTTATTGCCTGTGTAAAAGCCAAATAGCCTTTGCTGGCTGCATCACTGAATATTTCTGCATTTTTAGGCTGGGACTGACACACTTCTACTGTGTTTTCTTGCCCTGTTTGACCGTGAGTGAGTCATTTTACTATTCTGTGCCTCAAATTCAGGATCAGTGTGATAGGGAGTACATGGGGCTAATGGGAGAAGCCTTCGTGTTTGTAAAATGCATGAAAACTGTTTGTAAAAATGGTGTTAATGTAGAGAAATTCTTAATAATTATGCTGTGATTATTATGAATACCTATTAATAATTAATTATAATATTAACACCTATATCTGTGTGCTTTATGGGGGCCTTAAATGGAGATAGGTTACTTGCAGATATTTTAAAAGGAAAAGGAGCTTTCCTTGAGATGATTTCCTAATGGGAAGTGCTCTGGTGTTGGCTCTCCGGAGGGGTTTCTTCATCTCTTTCATGGTTTGGTTTATAATGAGCTGCACAGCTGGAGACTCAGGAACAAACTGAATAATCTGAATTTGGTGCCTTTGGGGAGTGCCCCAGAATGTGCAATGTCTTGTTTCTGCATCAGGAGTAGTTTGCAGAGGAATTTGGAAGAAATTCCCTGAAGTGATTTGCTGAGCTGACGTGGGGGATTGCAGTGTTCAGTCCCTTTTCCAGACTGAGATTCAGTACATTTTTAGGCAGTGACCACTCGTTCCCTGTGCCAAAAATGCACTTGACACTTTGCACTGATGCACTTTTCAGCAGCAAGGCTTTGCTGTGCACCAGACTGCAGGGTTTGGGATGGATTTCCTGTGATTGGTGTGTCCAAGATGCAACCCCAGTCATTTTCTGCCTGCAGACAGAGTTAATCACCACAAGGGAGCCTGGCTGATGCTAACGAGGGAGCAGATTTTTTAACGATGTTTTTCTGGAGAATTGATGGTGTTTTCTGTGATGGGATTGTGTTTAATCTGCAGTGCTTTTATTTGTTGCAGAGATCCGTGCCCAATTGGTAGAGCAGCTGAAATGCCTTGACCAGCAGTGTGAGCTTCGGGTCCAGTTACTGCAGGACTTGCAGGATTTCTTCCGCAAGAAGGCAGAGATTGAGATGGATTACTCCAGGAATTTGGAGAAGTTGGCTGAGAGATTCCTGGCTAAAACTAGGAGCACCAAAGACCAGCAATTCAAGTAGAGTATTTGCCTTTTGTTTCTGCCCTTTTTTTCTCCCATGCTGTAGAATTGATTGTGAAGATAGGAATGGAAAAGACAGTGTTAGAGTGAATGTAGGCACCAGCACTGCTCTGAATTCCAGAGCCAAACATTCCCCAGGTTTGTGTTGGACACAGAAGCTATTCCCTGTTTCTGGGTGCTCATTCATGTCAGTAATTCCCAGTAGGTCATGTGTTGTTAAGAGGGAATGGGATGTAAGAGCTGGAATGTGCAAAAGGAGTCATTTTCTTGGGAAGGGTGGGCAAAGCTGTGTGCCAGATTTGATGGACAAAGCCAGGATTTCCTTCAGTGTCAATGGCTTTGGTTTTCTAAAGGGAAGCTGTTCCCAATCTGTTCCCTGCTGTCAGTTCTCCGTTTCTGGGATCCCACACACGCTCTGTGTGGGAGTTGTGTTGCAGCTCTGCTACTATCACTTCAAACAGCAGGGAAATAAGGCCAGTAGCACTTCCAAAGAGAGCTTTGCCACTGTGGGTGGGGAAATCCCTGGGTACCGAGCTGGTGGGCTCAATTAAAACCTAAACATGTCCTTACTGACAATCTCTTGACTCTCCTACTTGAAACATCATTTACAAGTGGGTCTGGCCATGCTGCTGGGCTTGTTGCTAGATGTTGGTTCTTCCCCACTTCTCTGAGTTGGGATGACTGATGCAGATGGAACTTGGTTTGATGGGTTCACATCCTCCTAATTCTTCTGAGGTGCTTTTCCCAGGAGAAGGGGCTGCAGGAGGGGGGTGTGGGTGAGG
This sequence comes from Hylia prasina, assembly GCA_013397195.1. NCBI lineage: Eukaryota > Metazoa > Chordata > Aves > Passeriformes > Sylviidae > Hylia > Hylia prasina. The sequence goes on from VYXD01007946.1 coordinate 145,702, forward strand.
AAGGGGTTGCGTGGCACAGCCACGTGAGCCCAGTGCAATGCTCCCGTGCTTTCCATCTGGGCAGTGCTCAGCCTTGTTGGGTTGTGTTGTCAGGGCAGCAGCTGGGGAAAACACGGAGCAGCAGCAGCCTTGGGACCTGAATCATTTCTGCTTTGGACATTTTGGGCTGAGAGGATCCATCTGGGCCTGCCCCCGCCCAAAGCGCAGCGTCACTTTTTGCATTGTTTGGGTCGGGACGTTCTCCCTGTGTTTGTGCTGTGCTGTTGCTGTGTTTGGATGTGGGTACACAGCAGCTTCCCGTTTCCAACAGCAGCTCTTTGTGGAAGCCATTAAGGAGGCACCATTTTAAGTTTCCTGTCTGCACAGCTTTGATGTCATTCACTTCAGTTCTCATTTGGAGCACACGTTGTGCTGCGTTCTCAGGAAAGCCTGAGCAGAGCAGAGCTGTTTGACAGACCAGGGAAGAGTTATTCTGCATATCCACGGACCTGTCAGAGTCTGAAGGATTTTTTCTTTTCCTTTAGAGTGAAAGTGTTTTTACAACTCTAAACTCTGCATATCCTGCAGGTGCCTTTAAGATGGCACTAAAGAGATGATGTCTCAAATTACAATTTTCCTCTGCAGTGTGATCGGTGTTTTCAGTTGATTTTGTTGTTATTTCTGGTGAAAATGGAGGTGATTTTCTTTACATTTACATGATAATCAACAACCCATCAGAAACACTTCTGTATTCAGCTTGAGAAAGTTGCACAGAACTTACCTTCTGCTTGGGGATTTAGAATAAATTTATAATGTGGAAATTTTGACCAGAGTTGAACAGAATCCTGCAGGATTTGTAGGGAGAGGGCTGGTGCTGCTCGGGCTCCTGATTTCACTTACTTTAGCAGCAGATTGCTCCTGCCAGAAAAATGCCTTGCTCTTGGAATGTGGTATCCCTGCAAGCTCCGAGTCCTAAATACACAAATTAATTTGGTCGAGAGTTGGAAGAAGAGAAAAATAACACAAAGTCAGAGGCTGTTGGGTGTGTGGGCAGTGTTGGTCAGCAGTGGCACAGGTCAAGCTGGCTGTGCAGCACTTGTTTGGTCATTTGTGTGCTGGCTGTGCCAGTCAGAAAAGTGCCAGGATGCCACAGGGATCCCTAGGGAGGCAATTCCCATTGTAACCACCAGTGCTGCTCTGTCTGAATCACGGCAAGTATCGTGGCTGGCATCTCTTGTGGAGATGCTGGAATCCATCAAAGCCAGCCATCAGCTCTCTGCTCCTCGGGATTACACGTCTGGGAGAGGAGCTCTGTAATTGCCTGCTCTGACCCTATAAATACCCCATAATAGGCTGCTTTCCCCAGAAGCTGGTAATTATGTCAGAAGGTACCATATCATTCCCTGCCTGCTCCCCATGGCACATCCCGTTTTTAGATCTCCTGACACACGGAAATCTGTCAGGCAGCCACCCTGTAATTTGCATGTGCTTTCCTGCTCTGCAGCTATTGTGGAATTACTGACTGCTCCCACTGTGTTCCTTTAAGGAAATGCTCTCCAGGGCAGGAGGCTTGGGGCTGACCCCTGAAATTGGAGTGTGTGGGTTCCTCCACGCTGGGAGGAGCACAGGCTGCAAGGGAAGAGCAGTGTGGGAGGTGCAGGCTGCTGTCGGGCTTCCCAAAGCCTAGTGAGGTTTATTTTTCTTGGATGTGGCTGTTCCAGAGTTGATCAGATGGCCACGTTTGTGTTGAATCACAGAATGGTTTGAGTTGGAAGGTACTTTAAAGCTCATCCAGGACACCTTCCACTATCTCAGGTTGCTCCAAACCCAGCCTTGGACAGTTCCAGGGATGAGGCAGCCACAGCTTCTCTGGGAATTCTGTGCCAGTTTCTCACAGGAAGGAATTTCTTCCCAATATCCCTCCTAAACCTGCCCTGTGTCAATTTGAAGCCATTCCTCTTGTCCTATCCCTCCAGCCCCTGGGAAATCATCTCTCTCCATCTTTCGTCACTTCCTTTAGGTCACCCCAAAGCTTCTCTTCTCCAGCCTCAAGAAGCCCAGTTCTCCCAGGCATTCCTTGCAGGAGAGTTATCCACGTGAGCTTTGAGCTCGAGGTGGCTGGGTCTGGGCTGAAAGGGGCCCTACACTGCTCAGTTTGAAGCTTCACTGGAGCATCTTAAAATGATTTACAGGGGTAGGTGTGTGTTATCCTCATCTGATGTCTCTGAAGAAGGGGAACAGATTGATTTAGCCAGGGTGACACAGGAGGTGATGGCAGTTGGATACAGCCCAGGTTTTACTTGCTTTAAACTGCTCTGCCATGGCTGTTAGACCTCACTGTGCCTCTTCTCTTTTAAAAATGGTGGGTGTGTTTTTTTTTCAATTAAGCTATTAAAGGGAATAGTCACAATATTTGGTGTATGTATTATAAATATTCCTCAGCATCTGATGATACCTTTCAAAGCTCAAGTCTTGTAGCTGTGGTTGCTGCAGGAGCTTGTTTGTCCCAGGTTTGGTGCCTGAGGTGTAAATCAGAGCATCCATCTCACAGGTGCCTCTTGGGTCTGGGATCCCTGCAGGGCTGGGTGTGACTTCCAGCCCCCCAGAAAAGGCTCTGTCCCACTGCACTCAGACCCTGGGACCTCCAACCCCAGCCTTCAGTTCTATTTCGTGTGATTTTTGTCCTGGAGGCATTTGCCTATTGAAATCATCAGTCAACGATATGAAAACCAGAGCAAATCTTGAGTGATTGCTTTTGAGGGAGAAAATGGAAAAAGAAAAAAAAAAAGGGGGGGGTGGGTGTGGAGACAAGGCTATTTCAAGGCCATGTTTTAAATCAGGATAATCTTTGGAAGCAGGATCCTGAGTAGCAGTTGTCAGCTGGAGAGCTGAATGTCCAGGATATCCCAGCATGAAATTCAGATGGCTTTCTGGCAGCCTTTGCCTTGAAGTAGAAGATGCAGAATAAGTCTGGCAACCTTCAGGCTGAGCACTTGTAAACAACAGATGTTCATAACTGGAATCTTTTGGAAGAGAAGGGCAGGGAGCAGCATGGATGTCCATGCTTGTAATTCTCAAAATTTGCAGTTAACGCTGAGCTGTGTCAGGGAAAATCAGATGTGGATTTGAATGAGCAGCTTGCAGAGAAGTTCAGCTTTAATTTTCCTAAAAGTAAAATGATTTCTGTAAAGCAGGGATGATACAGGTTGTGAGAAGCATTTGAGTCACATGGGCTTCACTTACATTATTGTTATTAATAATAACAAACATTGTATAGGCTGTTTTTGTAGTTCTTTTGCTGAAACCAAGTCCTGCACATTTGATTCTGAACCTGTCAAATAACCCCATTTGGCAGGTTTTTGTAAGCATTAAGGATTCATTGATTCAGTGACCTCCGTGAATGCAGAGAGCCGGGGATCCGTGACCAGCAGAAATGGATGCGAAACCTCAGGGAGGATTTTTGTGCTGTTTTTCATCATCTCAGTGATGCTGCTCTGCAACACCACGTTGCTGTGATTGTGGTCTCTCTTGCCAGAGCACACTGCAGAGGACAAAATTCAGAGAGGGTTGCAAGAGTGTTTAGAGGAACAATTAAATCTCTGCTCTCACACTTGGCCCAGCTCCAGCTCTGAGGGTTTGCAGAGTTGACTGTCCTGGGATGCACCAGCTTTAGAAAAGCCTGTTGGACGCTTCTAGGGAAAATCTGAATATTTTGGGGAGATCAGGAGGTGGAACAGGAGACTTCAGGTATTGTTTTAAACACCTCATTCACAGCAAGGATGGTCAGGGAAGTTTTCTGTTGCTGTGGACAGTCCCTTGGAGAAGGACCCTTCATCAGGACAGGAAAAGGAGTGATGGGTTCAAACTGAGAGAGGGATTTAGGTGAGATATTGGGAAGGAATTCCCCCCTGTGAGGTTGGGGAGGGCCTGGCACAGGGTGCCCAGAGCAGCTGTGGCTGCCCCTGGATCCCTGGAAGTCCAAGTTGGACAGAGACGTTATCTTCAGTAATATTTTCATTCTCATCTGATTCATTCCTTCGTCTTGTGCTCCTTATGGAAACACGGTGTTCCTATTCCTGGTTTGTGGGTGTGGTTTTAGATATTTTTTAAATTTTAATTTATTATTTGTTTTGTTACTGATTATTTTTTTTATTTGAATCTGTTTTGTAAGATGACTTTTCTCCTATTTCCTTGCAGTGCCCAACTCAATGTTGCTGGCGTCTGTCACTCCCCTGCTTGCCTTGAAGCAGATCAATCTTGGATTGTCTGCTAGTCCCTTGTATGAATGAGTAATTTAATTAAGATACTTGAGACTCAATCTTCTCTTATGATCTTTTTGAGACCCAGCTGAAAGCTTTGAAGTGGAAGTTGCACAGGACCCAATCAAGATAACACCCGAGAAACCACAGGGCTTCATTGTTTGTGGTTCCCTAAAAATCTGTGCACAGCTTCCTCTTCCTGCTCCCAGCCAGCCCCCATGGCTGTGATCCTGCTGTAATTTAGGCTAACCTAAATAAACCCTCCACACCATCTTTACACCAGGAGAAACTGCGCTTGAAATGAACCTGGATCTTGGCATCTTCCTCCTCCTCCTCCTGTTCATGGGGGAAGTTTGAGTCAAAAAGTTGTTGTCAGTGTGAAGGCACCAGCACTCTGGAAAAGTTCATATTCACATCCTAAAGTTTTTGGTTTGATCTTAACAGTTTTACCTCTCCAGGGTGAACAGGGACTGTGTCACTCTGCAGAATGTGTGGGGATGGAGCTCGGGGTGGTTGTACCCACCAAGCCCTGTTGATACTTTGCTTCCCTTTCCCATCACTTCTCTGTGGTGACGTGGAACTGGGAGCAGAGTGCCTTTGCCAGCCCCTTTGAGGGTTGGAATGGTTAATGGGAATCACACTTTGCTCCCTGGCATCTGCTGTGGTGAGGATTGAAGAGGTTCTGTTGTAGAACAACTGCTCCCTGTTGGGAAAATGGTGCCCATGTCCCACCCCAGGAGAAGCTGCAGTTTCAGAGGTGCTTTAAATGTTAATGTGTGTGGAGTTTTAAAGGATGCTTGGGAGGTTTGAAGTGACTCTTTCTTTTCTGTTTCGTTTCTGCCTTGAATATCTGCTTTTTGCTAGGAAAATCGTGACTAGCAAATAATGAAGGAGAGGTTTTGCCTCCCTTCCTTGCCTTGAAAAAGCTGGATCTGTACAAAAGCAAGAGCCCGTTCCAGCAAGGCACTGAAGGGGTTATTAAAACCAAGAGACAGCAAGAAATTAAAGGCATTTAAAATGAGAATGTGGCTGTGTGTGGCTTGAGCATCCTGAAGGTGACAGTCCTGGGAGCGTGTGGGGTTTGGGGTGATTTTTTCCTGTAGGATTGCCTTTCATGTGTAACCACACAGAGTGTGTCAACAACCCATCTGGCGCCAGCAGACACCAGTGATGTCCCTCACCAGCCTTTCCACGGGCTCCTGGTGTTCCTGCTGCCTTGGAACAGCTGGGATTTGGCAGTTAACTCCTGCAGCTCCCTGGCTTCCCTTTCCCTAGGGATCCAGGGCGCTCCTGCCCCTTCCCCGGGGCTCTTGGAGCCACAGCTCCTGGTGCTGGTTGCTCCCAGCTCCTCCGGGCTGCCAGGAGGAGGAGCTGGGGCTCTTGAGGGGTTTTGAGGCAAGATTTTGGTCAGCTGGTGGAGAGTCTGAGGATTGTTTTGTTCCTACAACAGTTTCAGTCCCAAACTCTTCATGGTAGCTGGGTAATTTTCACTTGTGGCTCTGCCAGCTTTGGAGGGCAGAGACGGAGTCAGTGGGTGAAGCAGTCCGGGTCACAAGCTGCACTCAGTCCTAAGCTTTCCAATTTATTTTTTTTAAGAAAAGGAAAAAAAAAAATCAAGATCAGCTGTTCTGAAACTCTTTATCTAAAATTATCCATATTGCAGCACAAATCCAACTGCTGGTGTCATGAGAAGGGTAATGGAACTCTGCCCTGGCTCAGTTTTCCCATTTTTCCAATGTTTCTTGCAGCAGAGATTGCTGTCCTTTCAAGTGCAGAATATTCCCTTTTCAATGGAAATTAAACTGCATTTCTTTTAGGAGGAAAGAAATCCAATAGAGTCTTGTACAATAATCAGGGCTTTGCACCACAGGTTTTACTCTTTTCTAGATAAATATTATTGTGCTGTAAGTGAATGGTAAACAGAGCTGCAGAGAAGTAGATGCTGTCCTTAAGGCTCCCGCTGGACCTGCTGCTGGAGCACCCTGTGAGATCCCAGCTTTTATCTGGGGTGAAATGCTGCCCTGAGAGACAACTTACTCCTTCCAATAAATGAAATGCTGACCCAGATAATCCAAGGTTCCTCTGCTCTGCTCTCCTCTCCCCTTTGTGCTGCTCCTGTGCTGGGTGCTTCAGCTGAAAGAAGGTGGGGAAAGTTCAAAGATGAGAAAATCAAGTTTCTTTTAGGAGCACTGCTCTCGGTGGCTGGGGACAGATAGAGAAGCCTTCACATAATCGGCTTTGCACAGGAGACACAACATTTTGTTTTCTATGCAGATGCTGTTAGGCTTGCTGGGTGCTTGAAATCTTTTTTGTTGTGGTTAAGACCCAAATTCTTGAGACAGGACTGTGAAACCTCCTGTCAGACACTGGAGCCATCACCCTCCTTCCCTCAGGCTCTGGTTTATGCACAAAATCCTGGATTCAAAGGGAAAAATTAAAGCCTGCACTTGGCGCACTGCAGCTTGCATTTGCAAGATCTGTTTGTTGGGGAACAAAAGCTCATGGGAGTGTAGGGAAATGGAATTGAGGGTGTATTTTCTGTATTTCCCTCTGCTCCTCAGCATCCCACCCACCCCTTGGCTGCATTTACAGATCCAGAATGGTGGTAGAATCCTGTCCAGTTGTTCCTGTTTTGTGTCCTTGCAGGAAGGATCAGAACGTGCTGTCACCAGTGAACTGCTGGAACCTGCTGCTCAACCAGGTGAAGAGGGAGAGCAGGGACCACACCACCCTCAGTGACATTTATCTCAACAACATCATCCCACGCTTTGTCCAGGTCAGCGAGGACTCAGGGCGCCTCTTCAAGAAGGTAACTGAGTGCTCCAGCACAGAACTTCACTTTGGCTCTTCTAAAATACCATTCCAGCTATTACCTGTGGTGGATCCATTTACTGGGGGTTTTTTTCCTCTTTGGGCTTGACTTGCCTTTGATTTTTTCAGGCATTTTCCCCAGTGTGGCCAATTGAGATTTGTTGGTTTCTAAATCAAGGCTGTGTTTTTTCTCCTCTTAGCCTGGTCCACAGTTTTGAATGGATGTAGAATATTTAATTAAATTTCAAACCTTCCAGTCCTTCAATTCTGAACATTAGTCAAGAGCAATTCTTTCAAGACAGAATTTTATGTGCCATGGAGAAATTGCTGTTAAAAGAAAAATTAGGGAGAATTCCTGCTATGGTAGTTAATAAAAGGATGTATTGCCCTTTTCTGGGAAAAGGAGAAAACGCAGCTGAGCTCTCTTTTGTTTGCCTTGTCCCCTTGATTTCCACCTGGGAAGGAAGGTGGGACAGTGTGGGAGGGTTTTCCTATTAGGAATCTGTTGTTGCAGTTACAGAAACATGATCTGGAGGCTTTGAAAGTGCTGTTCAGGGGTGATGCCTGGTCCCTGCAGAGATTTGCCAGTGGCTGCAACATCTGCTGCTTCACGTGGTGGAGTCATTGCAAGTCTTCACTTTGAAAAGCCATTTATTATTTCTCTGCCCCCTCTCCCACCCCTGCAACCTGTCCTGAGTTATTTTTGCTCTTGCAAGGCCTGTAGAAGGGAGGGGTTGTTCAGGTATTTCTTATTTTCTGTCTGTTGCTTTAAGTGTAAAAAACCCTATAAAATGCAGCTTGTTTAGGCTGTTGGAAAATGAACAGTGCTCGAAATTGTGAAGTTTCATGTCAAGATGCACTTGAAGGAGCAGCATGGTGGTGAGTGTGGCCTGCAGAGCAAGGTGCTGTGCCCTGCTCCTGCAGGGCCTTGTGGGTATGTTCTCTCTGGGAGAGCAAAATCTGTGCTCTTTCCTCTCTCCTGCCTGTTTCTTGAGCTTTTAGTGGAGAATGAAAAATATATGCCACTTTTGCATTCTGTTTCTCTTATACTTCTTCTGTTTTTTAAGTCATTGCTGGAGCAGAGGAGGAATCTTCTCCTTTTCAAGTAACGTCACACTGAGGCCTTTTTGACCTTTTAAAACTTTCTGGTAATTACATTATGGTTGATTAGATACTTACATGGGATTATTGAATGGCAGTTACTCCTCAATTCCTCTAATCCCTCCAAAGGAGGAGTAATCTCCCTGTTGAATTTCAACAAGGGCTGTGCTGGAGAAAGGTGGCCTGGAAAATGCCTTGGCAAAGCATTACTTGGAAATTGATATTATCCCAGTTTGGCTGGAAATGGCAACTTCACCTTCAGCCCCCTATAAAGCAGGGCAAACCCGTGTTTATACTTTATTTTGGGCAGCAGGACTAGAATGAAAACAAATAAATAACCAATCAACAGCAAAATACCATCTCTGGTTTGTTTCTCGCAGGCCAAGGGCAAACTCCACATTAATTTGTGCAAACAAAAGCCACTTGTTGCTAAATCCCAACTACTTGTTTGGCTGTTTTCCAGGAATAGCAGCTTGGCTGAAGGCCAAATCAGGTGTTTGATTACAACTCCTCTTGTGCCGGGTGGTTAAAACCAAAAATTGCATCCTCTGTTATCTGGTAGCAGCTGATAAATAGAGAAAATTGGCTGACGTGCACCTACTTGTGCTTTTTCACTTGAAAACTTGAGACTTGAGTCTCTTCCCTTCCTGAGCTGCAAGAAGCAGCTTGAATCAGTAGAAAAGGTACTGCAGACTAGAAAACAGTTGAGGTGTGTGATGAAAATATTGCAAATCAGCTTTGCAGCCTGTGGATTTAAAGAAATGTTACCCATCTATAAACCCCCCTCAGTGGCATGTTTGTCAAATATCCCCAAAGCAGCACAGAAGATGTCAGAGTAGCTCTGAATTTTAAGCTTTTTTTTTTTCCACCCTTTTTATCTTTCCCTGGATTAAAAACAGGGACAAGTTGCTGGCAAAGCCAGGCTGCCTTGCTGTAGGTGCTGATGGGGAATCCACCGGCGTGAATTTGGGAAGCATTTAGGTTGCAAATAATGCCATGAAATGTGGAGAGGATGCTGACACAGAGATCCTCATCTATTGAGGGCAGTCCAAAGCATATCCTGAGACATAAAATACTTTCCTTGGGCTGTTTTCCTCAAATGAGTGTTTTGTGTCATGCTGGGATGCAGGAGCAGGTGAGGTGGGAGGACAGGCAGGGGAAAGGAGGTGCTTGAGGTCCCTTTTGTCGCTGAGCTCTTGAGCTGCTGCATCTCTCTGTGTGTGGAGGGCTTTTCAAAGGACAGAGTGCAGCTGTGATCTGGGCTGGCTGGGTGTGATAAGGGCTGTGCTGGGAAGCAAAGGTGCTTGTAGTGATGCCTTAAGTTTTAGCTTTCATGTTTTCAGACTCTTTGCTGCCTAAGGGCATAGATCTGAGCTCACATCCCGTGTCAGTCAGCTCTCCTCACAGAGCAGGGACACAAAACAAATCCTTTTCCTGATGAATTCCAAGGACAACTTTCAGGCCCAAAAGCACAAACAAGGGTGGACTAAAGAGAGAAAAAGGATGGGACCTCACAACCTGAAGCTGTAATTGGACAATTAACCCCAATATGCAAATGGACCAAAACTTACAAAAGTGTGAGACCTTGTGACCGTTTGTCCATTTTGTGACCATTTTGGGTGTAGCCCTGGCCAGGCTCTTGTCCTGCACAAGGTGTGTCCTCAAAGGCCTTTTAATAAACTTTATTATACTATATTCTCCGGCTCTGTCCAGTCTCTGCTCAGCCCTCCCAAGGCAGCAGTGCTCAGGTGGGGTTGATCTCTTTCTCCAGGCATCACTGACAGAACAAGAGGACACCGTCTCAGGCTGCACCAAGGGAATACAGGTTGGATGTTAGGAGAAAGTTCTTTACAGAAAGGGTGATGAGGGACTGGGAGGAGGTGTCCCCACCACCCCTGGGTGTGTTTAAGGGAAGCCTGGATGTGGCACTGGGTGCCAGGGTTCAGTTGGGGCTGGGCTGGACTTGATGATCTTGGAGGTCTCTTCCAGCCTGGTTGTGATTCTGTGATTGAAACACGTCCTTGTGGCAGGTGAAGGGAAAGCAGAGAGAGCTGGAGCAGCAGAGAGCCTGAGGTGGGGACACCAGCTCCTTCTGCATCCACATCACCACATCAGGGGTGGTTGGCAGTGTGGGTTTTGTCTCTTCAGATTGCTCAGGGTGGGATTCTCACATGGCCACCCTTGGACCTGGGGCTGTACAAAGGGTGAGGTTGGTGGTGGAATGTGGATGGTTTCTGTCAGTTCTGTGGATTCCAGCACCCAGCAGGGCTGCCTGGGAATCCTGGGTGGTGTCTCAGTGTGCATGTGCCGGGACGAGGAGAGCCAGGTCTGTCACAGATCCCACCACCCCAGGGCTGTGTGAGGGATGGGAAAGGGATGGATGGATGGATGGGAGCCTGCCAGCCACTTCAAAGCTATCTGTGCTGATAAGAGCAGCTGTGTTTGCTGCCAGAACCCTCCCTGGTGTGCTGCTGGGTGAACATTGTGTGCCAGCCCCTTTTCCCCTGCCTCTGGGCTTTGTTTACTTCCCCAGGTCCCTTTTCCTGCAGAGGCTTCCACGTCTGACCTCTGTGCCCCAAATGTGGGTTTGGATTCCAAACTCTCAGCTGAGGTGCAGGAATTCTTGGAGCACTGTATTTTCCATGCCCTTGTTTTGGTTTCTCCTGAGAAACACTTTGGGTGTTGGTGGGGGACTGGCTGCTCTTTCAGGAATCTGGGATTTGTCTGTCCCCAGGGATGGTGTCAGTGCAATCCTGTGGAAGATAAGTGGTGAAATAACCACATTTCCAGCAAATAAAACTGTGTGTGTGTGTGTGTGTGTGTGTTCCTAGTCACAAATAGTTCCACCTTGGAGAGGAGGTGATGTTTTCTTGTTTGGGCAGAGTTAATGATTTAGGGCTGGCTTTGGTACAGGGTTGGAGTTCCCATCCCTGGTGCCACTAGTGTTGCTATTCCAGTCACCTCTCCCTCTCCTGGAAAATCATCCTGCTTTGATGTCTGCTCTTTTTCATTCCTTCATCTCTCTTTGATTTCTCCTGCTTGTCTTCCTTCAGCACAGCCCCTTTACTTAGTTATTTCTATATTTCTATATCTATGTATGTTTTTATACTTATATATGTATTTTTCCAAAAAAAATATTCTTCTATTTGTGCTGATTCCTGCTTTGATTTCCCCTTTTCCCTCCCCTTTTCTCTCCCTGTCACCCTCCCTATTTAATGTGACCCTTCATTTTTCTGCATGGAACAACCTTCCTGTTCGTTGCATGGTTATCAGGTTTTCTTGCCTCCAGACGTATCTTTTGAGTGGGATCCCTTGGGATTGTTTATATATGTATAGACCTTTGAGCAGCAGTCTCTTTAATTTGGTCTCTTTAATCACTCTTTCAGTGTTGTCTCTTTGAAATTTTCCTAGAAGCAGCCTGATAATCTTGTTCAAATTGAAAGGAAAAAAAAAAAGAAAATTACCTTTTTTAAGAGAACAGACTGTGGAAGGCTCACTTTGAGCAGTGTCTGAACAAACAGATTCTTTTCAGTTTGACAAATTTTTACATAAGGAAATTGTGAAGTGACTGGCAAATGTTAATGGGCAGAAAGGCAGATTTATTCTGTGAGCAGAGCAGGCTGTTCCTCTGAGCTGAACCAGGTACCAGCTCAGCATCTGCCTGCCCTGCTGGGTGTAAAACACATTTTCTGCTCTGGTTTTAGCTGGGAGGTTCCCTGGGCTGCTGGAGCAGGGACCTTTCCCTGTGTATCCACTTAATTGAGGATATTTATGGGGAGAAAATCCCGTTTGGAATCAAGAAAACCAACCTGAGGATTTGAAATTCTCCTCCTGTTTTAGCACCTTTGATGGTGGGAAAACCCTCCCAGTTTATCTCCTGGTACACTGCAGGGTGTTTGATGTGAAATGGAAAATCCACAATGGGTTGGTTAAAAGCCTTGCAGTAATCAAGGAAGAGGAATTCTTAATTCTCTGAAGGGGTCTGTCATGACCTACTTTACATCTGCACTGTCTCTTGCTGCTCTGGTACCAGAATGTGACACATCTTAAAGCACCCCACGCATGGAAAAGCCACCCCATGACAGAAATGTAATGGTTAAGATGCAGGGCATTGGTAGGAGTATTTTTCCATCGTGGTGTAAATCTGTAAATCTGCAAATGCCATGAGTAAAACTCCCAGTGCGGTGCAGAGTTGGTACCTGTGTGCTCCGTCCTTGCTCCCCTCCTGGTGTCCTTGCCCTCACTCCACCATGATTCAAAAAAAATGGGAATATCTAATGTTTATTCTCCACCTAGGCATATTTAATTACTACTTTTAAAAGATGCAGAGACCTGATATTGTGCCAGAATCAGCAGATTTGGGCTCAAGCTCCAGCTGTCACCCTCTGACACAACTTGAGGCAGCAAATTAGATAAAAATCTCTTATCTTGGTGTGTTACACATTCACCCTCCCGTGGCTGAAGCCCTTGCTGGCTGTTGTTGGGTTTGTGGGGAAAGCACCTCAGGAACTCCAGGGAATGTTGGTTTTGAAGCCATTCCATCTTTCTGTCAGGCTTGGGAGGGCCTTGCTGGGGCTGGAGATCCAGGGCAGAAAATGTTGACAGCATTCCTGAGCTCTCCTCTTTATTATCCCCCCCAAATATTTGGAAGCTGAAGTCGTTAATGTTCAGTGGAATGCGGAACAGTCCCGCAGTAGAATCCCAAAAACATCTTGATTAAATTAGAGGGGAGGTGGAGGGGAGGAGGCTGGAACAAAGAGGCCGTTGAGGAGCTGGCACGGCCCGTGCTGGGAATTTATGTTCCAGCCAGGGGTGGCAGAACCTCCAGCCCTGCACATGGTGCAGATACACTCTGGAGTAACAAAGGAGTGTGTGTGCTCACAGCAGCCTCCTGGGCTGGGGAAAACCTGCATCCCCAGCCTGGCATTCCTGCCACATCCTGCTGTGACTTCCGTGGGTGCTGCTGGTGCTTCCCTGGTTTACAGAGGAAGGGAAGGTGTGTTTGTTCATCACCTCTGGTTTGCAGAGGAAGGGAAGGTGTGTTCATCACCTCTGGTTTACAGAGGAAGGGAAGGTGTGTTCATCACCTCTGGTTTGCAGAGGAAGGGAAATCCTCCTCCTCCTCATCCAGAGGAGGGCAACAAGGCTGGTGGTGGGTTTGGAAGACAAGTCCTCTGAGGAACGACTGAGGAGGGAGCTGGGGTTGTTCAGCCTGGAGAAAAGGAGACTCGGGGTGACCTTTAACTCTCTACAACTCCCTGAGAGGTGGCTGTGGGCAGTGGGGTTGGTCTCTTTCTCCAGGCATCACTGACAGAACAAGAGGACACCGTCTCAGGCTGCACCAAGGGAATACAGGTTGGATGTTAGGAAAAAGTTCTTTACAGAAAGGGTGATGAGGGACTGGGATGGTCTGCCCGGGGAGGAGGTGTCCCCACCACCCCTGGGTGTGTTTAAGGGAAGCCTGGATGTGGCACTGGGTGCCAGGGTTCAGTTGGGGCTGGGCTGGACTCGATGATCTTGGAGGTCTCTTCCAGCCTGGTTGTGATTCTGTGGAGGGTCTTGGTGCCCTCTCACTGCCCAGCACAGGTGAGCAGCTGCCCCACGGCTGCATCCTCACCCTGGGCCCTGTCCCAAGGGTGCTCCTCCAACCAGATCATCTCCCAGCTCTCCAGGAGAAGGGTTTAATCTGATCAGGTAAGAAGGACACACAGTTTGTGGGGACACGCCCACCCCCCACACACACCCAGCTCATTAGTGGAGTCAATTAATTAAGGTTTTGTTGCACAAGCCCTTCCTCACATTAGGGGAGGTACAGATAGACTTGATTGCAGGTACAGCCAGGAATAGATCACAGGAAAACTGATCAGAGTATCTTTTATTTATGGCCTTGTTTACAAAATGAATTGTTCTGCCTTTGCAAAACACACAGAGTAATAGAGAAAATACAGGACAATACAGAATTTGCTGCTGCAATAGCAATTGATATCGAGACATTCACAACTGCCAGGACTGTTGTTGTCTTTCCTTGGCATGGATTTTATTTGTAATTCCGTGGCACTTCCTGGCATGATGCTGGAATCTCTCTTGCCTCCATGGCAGTGGGATCAGCAGCCTTTAATCTGCACTTCGAATTCCGTGGGAATTCAGGGAAATTCTCTTTGTGCATCACCTCTGCCTCCCTCCACTGCACTCAAGAAACAACTTTTTCCTGACATCCAATCCATTTTCCTCTGACTTTCCCAAGCAAACCCTTCTGCTTCCTCCAATGTATTTTCATTTATCAGGGTCAGCCAGCTCAGCCTTTTTTCTCCTAGACTTTTTTTTTTAATGGAATCAGTGCAGGGAGCAGTTTTACATTAACAGTGCTCATTGCACAGCTCTTGTTCTGATGTCCCCTGTGATCTGTCTTACCTTCATCTTAATGGAACGTTTTTTTCCAGTCCAGCAATCCAGCAGCTCCTTTCTTGAGAGCTCATTTGGAAGCACAGAGTTTTGTGTTTTGACAATTTGGCATCTTCTTCACCCCTTTCAACCTGAATCTGCATTAAAATATCCATTTTAATCTCTGTCATGTAATTGATGCTTCAGCAGTTTATGCAGCAAATGAGCCATTTTTTAGTGCAAGAAATGAGCAGAATGGGCTGGAAAGAGTGGGGAGAGAGGCAGATGATGGGGCCAGGCCAGGCAGTTCCAGCAGCACTGGGGGCGTGTGGCTGGAAAGCTCCTTCTGTGTGAAGAGTTCTGAGCTCAGAACTCGGAACTCACTGCAGGCAGAGCCAGGCAGTCACTTCCATTCATCATCTCCATGTGGAGGAAAAGGCAGCCAGAAAAAGCTGGCGACCTGTTGGAACCCTGGATGCTGAGAATTTGAGGCTTTCTGTGCTGACAGGCACCTCAAGCAAGCACCACATTTGACCTGAGGCTCCCCAAACTGAGTGATGGCACTGGGGTGTGAATAGAAGTGTGTAAGGTCACAGGGTGCAAAACGTAGGATTTAAGGTTTTAGTACATAGTAATATATGTAAGGCAAGATGGAAGATTAAGGTGTAGGCTAAGTTCTTATTTTACTTTCTTCTTCGTGGCTTTGGGTGGTGTTTTGTAATTGGGTGAAAATGTTCACATTGTGGGCCATGGGCGGTCAGTTATTGGGTTAAAAGTAAAAATATTGGTGTCATCTCGTTATTGGACAAGTAGTGCTTAAAAGACCTTGGAAAGAGTTAGAGACAGAGCCATTTTTCACTTTGTTAGCTAGAGCTCACAACTTGTGACACTGTACTATAGATAAGAATTAACAAACACCTGAACATGAAAAGGTGCTCTTTTTCCCTGTAGCACCTGGGCAGCAGGGTGAGGAATATGGGATTGGAACACTTGGAGAATCCACAGGCTTGGGTGTTGGATACTTGTGAATCCCACTGTGCTGCCAACAGAGCAATTCCAGGCTGGTCTGAGCCACAACACCCCAAAATAACAAAAAAACCCCTCCAATAAAGCAATTTTTTCATCTCAGAAACACACTCCAAGCACTGCTGAACTGGACAGTATGGGGCAAGGAATAATTTAAATTTAAATCAGATAATCATTCTCTTCTGATTTTTTCAATTTATCAGTGTGTTGTTGGGTTTTTTCCTCATGGCTTAGCACTATCTTGACTTCCTGGGCAGAAATGTTGGTTTAAGCGTGGGTTTGGCTGCATTGCCTCTTTATCTGGTTCTTTTCCTGAGTGTTGTAGGCATAAATAATCTTGAATTTATCAAATTTGCTTGCCCCAGTAGATATTAGACACTCGTAACATGAGGGTTCGAGCACACAAATGCTGCCTTAGTGGGCAGTGAATGAATAAAATCTATAAATTGAATTAAGTTGTTCTTGTTATGTGTTGGTTTCCATATCCTGCTTTTCTTCAGCTTCCACACCAAGCTGTCCTGTATCCACAATCTGGCTTGATCCTGTGAAAGTGGGAAAATTCTGTCCTTTCAGGCTTGAAAATTGAAAACCTCACGCTCTCTGGAAATTTCCATCTCTGTTCCACAGAGCTTTTCTGCCTGTGCCCATCTGAGATTTCCGTCCATTAATACTCCTGGTGCACCGTGACCCTGAGTGCCTCTGGGCTGGGCACTGATTGGATTTGCCAGCACAAACTGTGGTGCTTAATTGGGCCTGAATTATTTGTGGATGCCCCGTGCTCACTTCCTCTGCCTCTGCAGCGTCTTCCTCAATTAACTTTCATTTCTCTGTTCTGTTGCAGAGCAAGGAAGTGGGACTGCAGCTCCAGGAGGACTTGATGAAGGTCTTGAATGAACTCTACACGGTAAATCAAACTGATTTCTTGGCGTCTCCTCAGCCAGGAGGGAGAAGTGTTTGACTTCTCCCACCAAGGCTGAGAAAAGGCTGCAATCCCCGCTACAAAGCTCCATAAATCCCATTTTTTTCCCCTCTGTCCTTGTGTTGTTTCAGCTCTCTTAAGTGTTGGCTCCCCAGAGATTTATTTGTTACTTTGCTGCAGCGATAGTTTTTAAAAAAGAGCCAGAGATGGAGAACTACTTCCAAAAAACTCTTGGGGTTTGTGTGGTGTGAGCCTTCAGAGGCACCCACTGAGCTTATTTGTCCCTCAGCTCTCAGCAGAACAGCTCTTTTTAGAGGGAGGGTTTCCCATCTGGGATTTTTGCTTCTCAGCAAATGCCCTGGAGACACCGAGGAGGAGGAGGAGGAGAGGGATGTGTCCCCAAGGGTTCCTGTGCTGCGTGGGGATTTTTCTTCTCCTCACACAGATGAATGGAAAAGCCTCTTGCTCGATGAAAATTTTGCTTTCTGCAGCTGTTACTGAGCAAGTTCTCCTCTTCAAAAGCAGAACTCACTGTAAAGCGGCTCAAAATGCCTTTTATTTTGTCCTTCCTTAGTGATTCGTTGGATCATGACACTGAGATTTATGTTCTGGCCTTCCTCTTTCCAAAAGGTGAGCCAGGGTTGTTTCTGACATACTGACCCTGCAGTGAAACTGGGGTAAAAATCAGTTTTACAGAGTTTCAATGGGTTCCTTGAAATTTCCTGTATCAGTAAAATGTAGAGAGGGAGTTGTTTCCTTACAATTTGTTACACTTAGAGCCTCAAAGCCAAATATTCAGGCAAATCAACACTCCAGAAATGGTTTTGTATTTGAGGCCATAATTAGCTCAACTTTTGAGTCCTGTCATGGATGGGATCCTAAGGAAGGACATGGATCTGCCTCCAAAAACAGATTTTAGGAACTGAGATCAGTTTCTGATGCAAGTTCAGCTGGCTCTGGAGTGTCTGCTGAGTGGAATTTCATGTATAGGGGATCATTTCAGGGTGCCAGGCTCTGCCAGGTCATTTTTTGAGCCAAATAGTGAATTCTGCTAATTTCTCTACCCCTGGAAGGAAGAGCTTCCAGAATTCAGCCTTTGCTAAACGAAGTGATGTAAAGTATTGATATACCAGTACTGATATACTGGTATTGCAGTGCTGGGAATTTGGAATCTATTTTTTCATTCCTCCTGCTGCAGAACTCTAAATCGTCCCTTTACCAGAAAACGTTTTCCTTTGCAAAAAGCCACTTCTGATCACGCTAAAAATTATTTTTGCTGGAATTAAAGCCACCCCACCAGTGATTAAATTTAGTGGTACTTTTAGAAATAATTCCACCTCTTTTTCTGCTGGATGTGGCTCTCAGGGCTCTGGGCTGGGTGGCAAAGGAGGGATCATCCAAAGGTTGGATCTTGCCCAACTTCAGTGATTCCCTAATTCCATGTCCAAAGGATTGGCAGAATCCCTGCTTTTAGGCAAAGTGGGTCTGGGTGAAATCTTTCCTTTCTCTACACAAACAAAACACAGAGGGTTGTCCCAGCCTGTCATTTTTTTGTGCTGTGCCATTTTGCCCTCAGAGTCACCAGTGTCCCTACACCAGAGCCTGTGGCTGCCAGAGTGGCACAGAACCATTAAAACCCCATCAAAACTGGGATTTCTCCCTCTGCTTTTGCTCTCTGCCAGCTCTGCTCTGAGCCAGAGAGGAAAAGCAACTCCTTTGCATCTATTATTATAATTATAAACGCCTGCTTTATAGTCTGAGCATCTGCAGGGGCTGGGAGTGCGGGTGTGTGAATTATTCAGGATGTTCTTTAGCACTGGCTGCAGTCACATTCCCTTTCATGTTTAAATCCAGAGTCTCTTTGGATCTGGGACCTCTGCTGATCACTGCAGAGGGGAGCACGCAGCCCACTTAGGTAAAATTGTGTTACATTCTGGTGCAAAATAGCTGTAAGTGGGTTTTCATCTGAAATAAATCAAATTGTTCACAAGTGGAGCTTTTATTGCTGCTGGAATGGGTGACTTTATGCAATTGTGCCTTTTTTTTGCCCCCCTGTGAGTGTTACATCACATTTGTTTTGGTGTGGGATTCAAATTGCTTTGCATTTATGGATAAAATCTGGTTTACATCTCATGTCCTTTGGTTCTATTTGCTTAACACACATCTAGACATTAAAAATCACATGAAACAAATGGGATTTTAGTGACTGTGGGGGGGATATTTATTCATGTTTACTTATAAAAATATGCTATAATGGAAGTTGTCCATTCAGCACAGGGTCCAGGTCTCCCTAAATGCATGAACCACACTTGTTTATTAATTTTTTATTACAGAAGGTGCTCAGAAGTACTTCAGTGTCCCAAATTTGATTTGAACAAATGGCACCTGAGTGGCTCTTGCAGGCGCTGTGCTGAAACTGGATTTCCATCCTGTGATGTTTAAAGCTCTGATTCACCCAGATGAAAGGCTGATAGGGCTCCCTTCAGAAACCTTACCTGCTGATGAAAAGCTCTCATTTTCCTGCCATATCACTTCCTTTGAGCAGTCAAGGAGGCTGGATTTAGTCTGCAGCCTTCTTTTTGGTTTTCGTGCCTCCTTGACTGGCTTGTGCAAGAGGGCACACGCCAAAGTCAAACAAAGCAGCAGCTGCAGAATCACCCACTTTGACTTCAGATTCATTCTGGGAGCCACACTCGCTCAGCGCCTCCTGCCCTGCCTTCCTGACGTGGGAAGTTTCCCTGAGTGTTTTTTTTTCTTTTTCTGGTTCAGGTATTTCAGACCAAGAGCCAGCCCTGCCCCGCCAGGCCCTGAGTGTTGGTTTTTGTTGTCTGCAGGTGATGAAAACCTACCACATGTACAACGCTGACAGCATCAGTGCCCAGAGCAAGCTGAAGGAGGCCGAGAAGCAGGAGGAGAAGCAGATTGGGAAGTCAGTGAAGCAGGAGGACAAGCAGACCCCACGCTCCCCCGACTCCACCTCCAACGTCAAGTTTGAGGAGAAACACGTCCGGAGAAGCTCCGTCAAAAAAATCGAGAAGATGAAGGAGAAGGTACTGGTTGGCAGGGTGCACAGGGGCCACTGGTTCCCTCCTCACATCCAAATCCCATTTCTGTGCAGGTTTTATTCAGCATTCAGCTGAAGGAGAGGCAAACCCAGCAGCGGATCTCCTTTAGGACAGTCAAGTGCAGTTTGTGTTATCCCAGGGAATACAGGCATGGCACAAAAACCTGAAACCAGCTTAGAGTGGGAAAGCAGCAGCTGCCTGCTTGGAAGTCGTGGTTAATGTGATTATTTTTGTTGTCCAGAGCACAAGGCCTGTGCTCCGGGGAGCCCAGCACTCCCAAACTGGCTTTGGGGGCAGAACCAATCGGTTGCTCCAGCAGCTCAGCTCTAAGGCTCAAGCCAGTAGAAGGAAAGCAGTTATTTTGGAATGGATTTGGGCTCTGGAAGGACCAAATTCAAGCCTTGGAAGAGGTGGGTGCCTGTAGCAACCCTCATGCCCTCATGGGTTTGTCTGGTGGTGCTGGAGCTTGGCCATAACCTCCTAAACTCCCCTTGTCCCTTCATTCCTTCTTTAATCTTCCCATCCCACAGTCTCAAGACTTTCAATCCAGTGTAGCAATGCTTAAACACATCTGAATAATTAATCTGCATTTCAAGTCTTGGATCCTGGCAAAAGTGGAATTCAAATGGGCAAAATCTGTGCGAGCAGAGTGAGATTTGTTCAGTGTTCTCTGGTGTTGCTCAGAGTGCTGCTCACCTCTTTTAATGCTATGTTCTGTTTTTTGTTGTCTTTCAGCGCCAAGCAAAGTACACAGAAAACAGACTGAAGGCAATTAAGGCAAGGAATGAATATCTGCTGGCCCTGGAAGCCACCAATGCCTCGGTGTTCAAGTACTACATCCATGACCTGTCTGATCTCATTGATGTAAGTGCTGCTGCTGGGGCCAGGAGCCTCCCTCAGCCTCCCCTGCCCCAGCACAGCTGGAAACCTCTGCACAGCTGGGCTGGGCAGCTTGGCCGTGGCAGTGGCCTGATAATTGCTCATTAAGCTGTGACAGGAGCTTTTCTCAGGTGGCCACCTCTGTTACAGAGACAAGAAACGTGGCACTGAGAGGGAAAAGGAGGAGCTGCTTCGTTCAAGTGAAACCCAGCTTCAGCGTCACCCTGCTGCCTGACATTTTCATTTGGCTGTTTTAAGCAAACCCACAAGATTTTAACTCAGAAGCACATTTGAAAAAAAGCCTTTTAACTGTAGAAACAGTAGAAAAAAATTGGCTGAAAAGAGGGAGTTCAGAAGCATTTCCTAAAGCTGCTTTCAACTGGTTTTGGAAAAGTCATTGAATTATGGAATATTCTGAGTTGGAAGGGATGATCCAGTCCAGCTCCTGACCCGGCACAGACACCCCAAAATCCCACCCTGTGCCTGAGGGTGCTGTGCAAGCAGTCCTGGAGCTCTGGAAGGTTTGGAGCAGTGCCCATTCCCTGTGGATTCTGCTCAGTGCCCCAGCACCCTCTGAGGGAAGAACCTTTCCCTGATCTCCATCCCAAACCTCCCTGACACAGCTCCAGCCATTCCCTCAGATCCTCTCCCTGCCCACCATAATATATTTCAGTCTCCTCACTCTCAGGGAATATATTTTGTTGCCCATTCAGAGGGCAGCAATTCTGCTTTTGGTAAAACGTGCCTCAAAAAAAACCCCTGAAATTCTGATTTTTGAGAACTCAGCAGAACCAGTCAGAAGCCCTGAGGTTATTGCCAAGGATGGAACCACCACCTTCAGCCTGGGCAGGCTGAGTGTGGGCTCTGCTGGATCCTGTTCCCCTTGCAAGGCCATCCCTGTTGGAAGCACTCGGCTGCAGCGCCTGGAGGAGCAGGGAGTGATGAGCACAAGAGTCTCTAGACACAGGCAATAAAGAGCACTCAGATCTCTATTAATTACTCAGCTATTAGAATAACCAGCAGTCTATAGGTTACATTTATTTAGCTGGTGATAAACTTGCCTGGAGTGCTCTTGTGCCAGGTGTTGATTTAAACCTGTCCTTTGGAGGTCAGGGCTGTCACTGAGAGTGGGCTTGAGAAATGCTGTTATTTCCAAATGTCGTGGTTTGCAGGATTGCTGCACTGGAGAGGCCTGGTTTGTTTATTCCTGCTGCCTTTTTAGGAGCCCTGTTTTGGTTAACATTTGCTCAACATTAATTGCATTGCCCTGGTTTTTTAACAAATTAAAACTCTCTGTATATATTTCTATCAAAACTACAAGATTGGGATTAATTTCACCAGCATTAGCCTAATTTAATTGTTTTAATTTTTTTCATCTGAAGCCCTGTCTCTCAAGTCTTCCCCCAGATGCTGCCTTGGTTCAGTAGTCTGTTCTTGGTGTATTTTCATGAATCACAGGTAGCAAAGAGTCCAGTTGGGTGTCACAAGCCCAGAATAATTTCTGAGCATGGAGCTGAGGTGTTTTCAGCAGGACAGGACAAATCTGAGTGACCCAGCCTGGAAGGAAGGGCTGCTGTCCCTGGCAGTCCCAGCTGTGTCTGGGGCATGGCAGAAGAAGAATCCAAACATCTGACAGTTAGGGATTTGTCAGTTCCTGGAGAGGAGCCCTCATGGCTCTGGGTGAGTCCCTGCCCTTGAAGCATTCAATTTAACTCTACAATTCCCATTTTAGGAATAAAAGTGTTATCTGCTCTGTGTTCAGGCATGGCAAAGTGTGGGACTTGTCTGGGAGCGCAGGAGATGGAGTTCAGTTATCTCATTGTTAAGACACAGGGAAAATAGATTTATTAATGCCTTTGATCCTGAAGGATTGAAAATTAACAATTATAACTAGTGATGGTTATCTGAGCCATCTGACTTGAATAAAAATGTGATTTTTAAGCCAGTCTGTAATGCCTTCCCTCGATCTAATCATTTGGTGATACTGAATTTGAAATATAATATAAAAGTAAGCTTCAAGGTTGCTTACAAGGAGATTGTGTTAGGCCAAACAGCATTAAACTTTATGTTTAATGTCATGTTTGTCCAGCACACTGTTCCCTCTGCAGTGTGCAGGAAAGGATAACAGGGAGTTAAGTCTTTGTCGAGAGTTAAGAGCAATAAATAGTTTCTGCCATAGCCCAGTAGTTTTGAATTTCCTGACTTTGGGGACTGAAGCAGCTCTTTGATGCTAATGAAATATTACAGTAATGGGGAAGTTTGCATTAACTCATATTTATAAAAGGGTCACTAGGACAGGATTGGGAAAAAAAAAGATAAAATTGTGTGTGTGAGTCCCAGAGGTTGCTTTCCTTCTAGGAGTAGGTGTTCCATGGCTGCTTACTCCAGGGTCTCATCCTTCCCCTTCCAAATGTGAATTACATTTTAAAATCAAAGGGCTTTTTCCCCTTAAATCTTCTATTTTTGAGGCCTGTTTGAAAGCTGACTGGCAAAGGGTTAATCAGCTGTCATGTTGGGAAGTGAATTTGAATGAGTTATCATTAAATTCTTATAAAAAATTGATTTCCTTTGAGAACGATTCCATCAAACATTTATATAACCCAGAAAAGGGATGGCAGGACTGGTGCATTTATAAACATGGAACACTGGACTTAAAAAAAATCTCTTTGACGGGTTTGAGCATGGGCTGGGAAATGTTTTCTGTCAGTGGCTTCAGCAGCAAAGAGCCAACAGAATCTGCCTGAGGGAGGTGGGGTGTGACACCTGAACTGCCCTTGGGATTCCCAGCCCTCCCAGGGCACTTCTGGGGACACTAGGAGGGTGCACATGCACCTGTCCCACAGCAGGAATTGTGTTCAGTTCTGGGCTCTGCACTAGAGGAATCACAGGGAGCTGCTGGAGAGGGTCCAGCAGAACCCACAAAGACAATTTGGGGTCTGGAGCATCTCCCTGATGAGAGACTGGGGGACTGGAGAGGGGAAGGCTGAGAAGGGATCCCATCAGTCCATACAAATCTCCCCAAGGGGATGGCAGGATGGTGCCAGGCTCTGTTCAGCAGCAGGACAAGGAGTAGTTAAACTACAGCACAAGAAATTCCACCTCAGCATGAGGAAGAGCTTCTGTCCATGAGGGTGGCAGAGCCCTGGAGCTGCTGCCCAGGGAAGTCCTGGTTTTTCCCTCTCTGCAGACTCCCCAAACCCACCTGGACATGTCCCTGTGTCACCTCCAGGGGACCCTGCCTTGGCCTGGGTGATCTCCTTGCAACCCCAGAACTTCTGTGAAAAGGAGCTGAGTGCTGCTGTTAAATCTGAGCTGATCCTGATCCTTGTCCCAGTCCCATCTTTCCCCCACAGCTGCAGGACCAGCCCTGCAGAGTGAGCAGTAGCTGAGTGCCTCTTGATCCAAGGCTGCCACCACACGTGCAGATTCTTAATCAAGCCTCTTTTGTTTTGCTTTTTTTGTTTTGGTTTCAGTTGGTTTTTTGGGTTTTTTTTTTTTTTGCTTGTCTGGTTTTGTTCTTTTCTGATTGAATGTAAAGTCCCTTAATTCTCTGCCTGCAGCCCAACCAGCAACTGCAGCTCTTTTTCCAAGGCTTCACACCTGCCACAGCTTGTTTGGCACAAGAGCCAGGCTTCCAGCACTCGGTGGCAGAAATTCTGTGGGAGCAGGGAATGGTCCAGCAGTTTCTCTTCCCTCTCTCCCCACCCCTTCTTCTTCGTTTCCCCCCCCTTTTTTCCTCTGCGTTTGCAAACAATGACAGTGATGGACCCAAATGATGGGCGAGGAGGAGTTTTCATGTGAATTTTGCTTACAGAGCAGCACTGCAATCAAGCAGATGGTCTCTTTCTTTCCTTTTTGGATATTCTCCTAGTGAATGTAATCTTGCTTGTAATTCCAAGAAGGTGGGCTCCTCCTTGCTCACTTTATGATATGGCTGAAAAATCCAGGCTGGTTCTGATCTCATGCTGATGAAAAGCTCCTTTTTTCCCCCCCTTTCTGAAACATGAAAACTTGGCTCTGCAGCCGTGGTGGAAGTGAAGCTGCTTGATTGTCTCCCAGTGACATCATCCCAGTGTCAGCCATAGCCAGGAAATTCTTGACCATAACCACTTCTTGCTTCAAAGTTTTGCTCTTCTGTTTCACCCCGGCAATGAAATCATCCCAAGTGGTGGCTGCTGGGTTTTGGACGACTCTGTTTTCGTGTCCAGGTCACGCTCCTCCTTCCTGAAGTACAAGGAATGAAGCAGTTTGCTGGAATGATGGAATTATTTGGGTGCAGATTGGCCAATATAGATGATCCAAATCCTGTGTCTTGTCTCTCCAATAGCACTTCAGTGCCTTGCTTTCCCCTGCCTTTGAATGATGTTATTTAAGGATTTTGGAGTGTACTCATAGAAACAAGACCCCTAAAAGTCAGGTTAGAATTTAGGGAAATCCACTGCACTGCTGGCTGTTGAACTTCATTTTTGGATGAAATGAATCAAATTGTTATAATAATTTAAGCTTATATTATAGTTTATAATTTAATCTATATAATTATGGTGATAAAATCTGCATGGGGTTACAGGCTGAGGTGCTCTGTGCAGACAGTGAGGGACGTGGGACCACCCGCCACCCAGAAGATGAGCAGAACCCCACAACTCCTTCCCCATCCGTACAACTCCTGCCTCTGGAAGCGTTCAGATCCCCATTCCCTTTATTCACCTGGAACTGTGTGTGTTCTTCCAGCAGTGCTGTGACCTGGGCTACCACGCCAGCCTCAACAGGGCACTGAGGACGTTCCTGTCGGCCGAGCTGAACCTGGAGCAGTCCAAGCACGAGGGGCTGGACGCCATCGAGAACGCCGTGGAGAACCTGGACGCCAACAGCGACAAGCAGAGGCTGATGGAGATGTACAACAACGTCTTCTGCCCCCCCATGAAGTTCGAGTTTCAGCCACACATGGGGGACATGGTCAGTGTGGGGCCCTCCTGCTGCCCTCGTTTCCAATGAACTCACCCCTCCAGGGCTGCCTGTTTGGTCTTTTGGGAGCCCGAGAGGTGGGAGATGATGTACCGGTTAAGCAGAGGATCATGGCAGAAATATCTAAATTTTACTTTTTTGGCTGTCAGAGCTGGGTGATCTCCAGAGGTCCCTGCAAACCCCAGAGATGATGTGAAAAGGAGCAAGTGCTGCTCTTAAATCCGAGAAGATCCTGATCCTTGGCCCTCCACTGGAGGTGAAAATGTTTAATTAGGTTTAATATTAAATGCGTTCTTTCAACCCACAGGTTAATCCCCAGGATAGCCTCTGGATTTTGAGATTGGAAGGCCCAATTTAAGAAGCCTAAATGCTGTTTTTTTGCAGCATCTAAGTGTGCAGCCTGAGAGCACAAATGCTTTGTAGTGGTGCTTTTTGCATCCTCCTTGTAAGCCGGGACTGTCAGAGGACTCTTCATTTCTGGCAGGGCAAACCCCACTTGTTTTTGGGTTTATCAAGATGTGGTTGCTCAGCTGGGAGCTGTTGAAAGTCCCACAGGCTGAAATTGTCCCTGAATGGGAGCACATGCACAGTGTGACAATTTAGGTCAGTTGGTTGGATTTCCGATTTTCCCCGGAGCACAAACTGGAGGATGGGCTCTTGCAGGCAGCCTCTTTTGGGCTGGGAATTACAGCCACTGCTCCAGGCTCTTCTTTGTCTCTCCCATTTGAAGTGAAACCTTCAGACTATAAATGACCTTTCCTGGATTTTTCTGTGCTTCTGACGCTGTAAGATCGTGGGAGGAAAAGGAATTACCTGCAGAGTCTCATTCAGAAGCAGCTCCCATTCACTGAATCATTTATCTTGCTGCTTCTCAAGGCTGGAGGAGTGTTTAGAAATGCAGCTGATGGTCTTGCTGCAATGGTGCTGCACACAGCAGATTAAATCAGCATATGTAATCCCTGTGTGTGCATGGGTGGGATAAAACTCCCAGTTTCAAGTTCTGTCTCTGAAGAAACAGCCTCGGGCAGTGAGGTCAGTGTTTTCTTGTAAAAAACCCACACAAAACCCAGAAAAAACAAAAGGGAAAAGCTGCCTCATGCTGTGGAGTGAGAGTCTTTCTGAGCAGCTCAGGGAGCCTCAGTGTGGTGGTGTCTGAGACAGGTGCCCAGCCTGTGCCCTTTGTATTTCAGCTGCCTTGGATTCATTTAAGGGTGACCTGTGCCTGTTGCTGTGCAGGTGGTTCAGCTGAGCCCCCGTGCCCCTACCCCAGAATGCCAGGCTGAAGCACTGAACCAGATCCTTGATTTTTGATGTGATTTATCCAAACAGGTGGGAAAAAGCACCTCCAGACTTCCAAAACACAGAGTGAGCTGACATCACTGAAAGCAGCTGATGTTTTCTAGCTCTTCTTTGATGTTGCCATCATCTCCTGCTCACTGTTCAGTCCTCGCAGGGAGGGAACTGCAGTTTGGCAGAACCTTCTCCTCTGGTTGAAATCCAGGTTTACCAAGTTTTAGAGCTCAGCACTTTGAAAATGTTTGTGTCTGATCAATAAAGGAGTAATTGCAGTGCCCTGCTGTGCTGTTTCTCCTGCAGGAGTCTCAGCTCTGTGCCCAGCAGCCAGTCCAGAGTGAGCTGGTGCAGAGGTGTCAGCAGCTGCAGTCCCGGTTGTCAACGCTGAAGATTGAAAATGAAGAGGTCAGTGAATAACCAAAATGCAGCCACCCCTCTTAGCCACTTCCAGTGGTTACTGGGCACTGATTATGGAGGAATCTGGTTGTTGTGATCCTTTTTTTCATTAACACTTGTGGTAAAATTCAAGGCCAAAGCATCTTGTACATTAATTATTGTGTTATCTCACAGGAAAGTTGGCTGTATGGAGAGAATCCTTTGGAATCTGGTTGTTGTGATCCTTTTTTTCATTAACACTTGTGGTAAAATTCAAGGCCAAAGCATCTTGTACATTAATTATTGTGTTATCTCACAGGAAAGTTGGCTGTATGGAGAGAATCCTTTACAATACCCCCCATATCTCTCTTTTCATCCTTAACTTGATAAGACTGGCTGTGCTGCCAAACTTGAATTTGGATAGCAAAGGGAAAAGAAGGAATTTAATGTTTTGAAGTGAGTTTGCATAACCTGAGTTAAAGTGATCTTTGTTTAATTGGCTATCCATGATGAGAAGATCACAGGAATGGGAATCTAATCTCTGTACCTCTCTGTCCAGGAACTTTGGGGCAAAATTTGCAACTGCTTTTATGTCTAGAAAGTTGATTCTGGTCTTCAGTAAAAATGCTCAGTGCAACAGAGTCCTGTTTGTAATTAACATTTGATGCCCGGTAGATGCAGTTGCAGAAGACAATTAGAGAATCTTTGTTCCAGCTTTCTTTGCTTTGAGGTTAAATTTCTTTCCATCTCCTCCCCATCCCAGCCCGTGAGATCACAGCTGCCATCCTGGCACGGAGTCCTGGCAGGTTCAGGGTGCTGCCAGCTCTGTGCTTGCATGGACTGTGCTGTTAATGAGCCAAAATTAATTACAGCACACAGGGTGTGAAACCAGTAATGTCTGTTTATTAGCAAAGTGCTGCAGGGGACTTTACTACCTCTGTTGTTTACTCACAACGTAAAACCTTGAGGTTTTGAGTTCTCTGCTTCTTGCTGGGCAGGTGAAGAAGACAATGGAAGCCACGCTGCAGACAATCCAGGACATTGTCACCATAGAGGACTTTGATGTCTCTGACTGCTTCCAGTACAGCAACTCCATGGAGTCTGTGAAATCCACGGTGTCGGAAACGTTCATGAGCAAACCCAGCATTGCCAAGAGAAGGGCAAACCAGCAGGAGACTGAGCAGTTCTACTTCACAGTAAGGGCTCATTCCTAGGGATTTAGGAGGTTTGCTTCTCTTTTGGGCAGTTCTCCCTCTGAGGGTGGCGAGGCCCTGGTAGCGCTGTGGCTGCGCCATCCCTCTGGCGAGGCCAGGAGAGGCTTGGAGCAGCCTGGGATAGTGGAAAGTGTCCCTGCCCATCCCCTGGGTGATCTTCAGGGTGCTTCCCAACCCAACCCGTTCCATGATTCTGTAATTTTCAGGGGGATCTATTTAGAATTATCCTCACGACAGAGTGCAGTGATGCTCGTGTCTAACAAAAAGTGCTTCTCTCACTGATTTTGGGCAAGCAGAGGAAGCGTGTTGGAGTTTAAAAATGTGTGCTCTTAACTCTCTGGAAATATTTTGGGATATCTCTGTTGATTCAAATGTGGACTGTGGGTAAATTGTGTCAAATTTGATTTCTTCTGCATCTGAAAAGGAATTTTCTGAGAAAGAACTTAATAGCTTGTAAACATGAAATTTCAAAACTAGTGCAAACTAAAAGAATGTTTAGCTCTTTCATTTCTTGTTATCATGTTACAATTTCAGCCTGCATAAGCTTTTCATTGAGTCAGTGTTTTTTACAAGATGCTAAGAGCTTTTTGATATTGAATTTCATGCCAGACTGTGTGTCTTTTCCCTACATCAGATTTATGTTAAACCCTTGAATTTGTTTCCCGTTTCAAAATGCTT
Organism: Hylia prasina; assembly: GCA_013397195.1. Taxonomy (NCBI): domain Eukaryota; kingdom Metazoa; phylum Chordata; class Aves; order Passeriformes; family Sylviidae; genus Hylia; species Hylia prasina. The sequence continues at coordinate 174,644 of VYXD01007946.1, forward strand.
CAGAGTAGCAGATGAAAATCACGGGTCTTACCCTGGTTAATTTGTCATTCCTTTGGGGATCCTTCACCTTCTTCTTCCCAGAATGGTGTTGCTTGTTAAAAATCTGAATTTTCAGTGCAAATGGCACTAACCTGGCAGGGTGGATCATTAGGGCTTGACTTAAAAAATCCAAATTCCTTCACTGAAGGTAAATCTGGCTATTGAGAGAAGTGGGTGGAGAAGTTGCTTCACTTAAGACAGGATTGACCACCCTGGACAGGGTTATGGAACTGGAAAAGTGATTTTTGATTGAACTCTGAGCGTTTCCTCTCCAGAGAGAGCTGCTTTGTGTTCAAATAAGAGAAGGAGGAACCCAGGGCTCAGTTTGGATGGGATATTTCTCTGTTTCATGTTGTTGGTGTGGTGTTAGAGAGCGACCCTCTTTAAGCAGCCTGATCAGATGCTGCATTGATCTGCTATTGACCAGGCTTATAAATAGCCTTGATAAGGATTTCCAGCTCTGAGTCTCCGAGGAGCAGCTTTTTCAGTGTCTCATAAAACCCTCAGATGGGTATTAATGAGGCTTGAGGGCAGAGCTTTGTGCAGGGGATAAAAAAACAAAGTGCAGTGCAGAATTGAGATTTAATTCCCTTTTACCTCGTGATGTGCTGAGTGCTGGGGCATAGGAACTGTAAGAAAAATGCTGATTTAAAAGACTATTCCATATTAATGTGACTCAAGGAGGAAATTCCATGTGCTGCATTCCTAGGCAGAGCTCTTGGGTAAACACAGTGATGGGAATTTAGTGGAAGGATACTCACTGGAGTGTCTCCAGCCTGGAATAATCTGTATTTCCACTGGAAGCACATCCCAGCACGCCAGTGCTGATGGATCCCTTGTTGGGCTCTGAAGGGAGATTTGTGTTTGGGGTAATTGAAACTTCCCAGTGCAGGGCAGGCTGGACTCAGCCCTGAGCTGCTGCAGGTGGCTGAGGCAGGGAAGAGCCAAAATTCAGGGATGAGCTGCTGCTGCCATGGTGACAGCCCTGCTCCCCGAGCCAGGGATCCTGGCACAGCTGCCCATCAGGGCACAGCTGGCACCAGCCCCACCTGGGCACTGGGAAGGGGGAAAATGGTTTCATTCTTTCTCCTCTAAACCAGAGTAGTTTCAGTTCTTAGGCAAAATGTTGTGTGATTTTTACCTCTGGAAAGAGGAGGAACCAGAACAATGCTGGTTGTGTGAAGTGCTTTAGGATTAATGGAGGTTTATTCTTGCCAAGGCCTTAAGACATGTGGAAATGTGGGATAAAATCCTCCTGCTCCTGAGTCCTGCAGCTGGGGGGGTCCTGGTGGTGCTGATCCCGTGGGAAGTGGATCCAGTTCTCCCATCCTTCAAGTGCCTGGTTTGGAATTATTCTTGGAGGGGTGAGAGAGAGGAAAATCACTGGGTTTTCCTGACTGGAGATGGATCAGGATGTGGAGCAGTGGCAGAAATGTTTTCTCTCTGTATCCTGAACATGGTCTGGTTGGGGTTCTGCTTCGTCCCAGGGGTTTTGGCTCAGACTTGCCCAACTTGCTGGGTTTTGTAGGTGCAAAATGCTCCTGGCTCTGACTCCCAGCTGATCCTCTCCTCTGAATTGTCCCTGTGCACAAATGAGGTGACTCAGGGACGTTTCTGCTGCTTTGTTCTGGTTGCACTTAGCCCAGCGCCAGCTGTGCTCTGCCCCAAATGAAGTCCTCAGGAGTTCTCCCTGTAGTTTGATTATTTTCTTTTTATCCTTTGACTGTTTTTATTACGCCAAAAATCCAGGGCTAATGGATCTTTGTAATTCACTGAGAAAAGCCTGAAGCTTTATTTTGTAATTAATTTCTTTTTTTTTCATCAGCATCCGTGCAACAGGCAGGGAACAGAATGTTAGGCATGAGGAAATAGTAAAAAAAAAAAGAGATTCTGCAGTGCATGGGAACATCTTTTTCTCCTTTAAAGCAGCTCCTGGTACCTGTTGATGTTTTTAATGACCTCGAAGCCAGAGCCTTGCAAGTCCCAGCGAGTGCCTCTGCCCTGCCCTGCCCTGCCTGACCCACCTTAGGCTGGGCTTAAGTGTTTAGATCTGCTTCAAAGGGGAGCTTAACTCTGCCAAGAAGAGTTGATGTGCTGATCTTTAAGCTTCTGTTTGCAGCTGAACCTTCCAACCCTCCTGTCACTTCACCTGTGACTCTGAGACCCCCCCCAGAACCAGATTTATCCTCAACTCCCCCACTTCAGGCTGGTTATTTTTTCACTTTATACTCATCGTCTTTTCTACTGCAAAAATTTAACCAATTGAGCAAAATATAGTTAGGGCTTGGCAAACAGATTGTACAGGGAAATTCCCCCCAAAAATGTAATTAATTTTTTGTAGTGGTGAGGGGGCTTCCTGTTTTCTTCCAAAACAACAACAACAAAAAATGAAATATTAATAAAGGAAGCAGGAAATGCTGAGACTTTCCAAAGGGACTTAATTCTTGTGAAATGTCTTTCAGTGTTGTCAAGCGAGGGGACATAAAACACAGGCTTTTGGCAGTTAACTAAAGCCATTTTTGTTTGTTGTGTCAGTGCACACCCGGGCTGGGGAGCTCTCAGGGGAAGCTTCCTTAGTTCCTGGAAGGTTTTCCCTCCCCCTCACTACTGCCCCAGTGTGTGTATATATTCATTTCTTTATTTATTCAAGTGTCTATTTCTACCTGACTCTCTCCATCCTGCACAGAGGCTGCTCCTGCAAAGGCCAGGCAGGGTCCAGGCTCTCCTGTTCTTAAAAATACCAATTTTTACCTCAAGGATTTGCAGTCTTATTGTGCAGATCAGAGCTGGAAGGATGTGGATTGAACAGGGGAAAGCTGGACAGGGCTTGGAGCAGCCTGGGATGGTGAAAAGTGTCCCTGCCCGTGGAGCTGGATGAGCTTTGAGGTCCCTTCCCACCTTAAACCATCTGAGGAATTAATTATAACAAGAACATTTTGTTATTAGATAAGAATCCTCTCTCTGTGCTCATTCTGCTGGCTGAATTTTTAATATCTCTCATCATTCCAAAGAGTGCTCTGTGATATTTGCAGAGTTTGTGGTTTTGAGTGCAAACATGTCCCATTTATAATGTGGGCAGCCCCTGTACAGCAGAGTATTTCACATGCTGCAGCTCAGGGAAGATAAATAAAACTGCTCTGAACTGCAAGATAAGAGATGAAAGAGCTGCAAAAAAAGAGAAAAACCCATCATTTGCAGAGCTGTGGAAAATCAGAGAGCAGTGGGAGAAATGCCTGCGTGGCTGTGCAGTATTCCACTGCCAGAGTAAATCTGAACTTCAGTAATATCTGTATTTGTTTTGTCCCGTGCCCTCTGTGCAGCCCTGTGGATCATCCAGCGTGGAGGCAGACACTGGTTTGACAAGTAAAGTGGGGTGAGAGAGGTTAAGTGAGAGAATAAGCACAGTAGCAGCCTTTTAGTTGGTTAAAACAGATTGCTCATTCAGTGCATCCCGCCCTGCCTGCCCAGGGATGGATGACAGCTCCTCTGATGGCTCAGAAGATGCCAAACATTCAGCTGATCCCACAGTGGAACAATGGAAATTGCCCTGCAGATCGAGAATTCACAGAATTTCAGAATTGTTGAGGTTGGAAAAGGCCTCTGAGATCATTGATCCAAGCTTGGTTGGGCTCAAAATACGAGTGGCCTGAGCTTCAGACTTGCCCAGATACATAAGCCAGGACTTAGTTCATGCTTTAACCATGAATTTCAGAGTTATTCTATAATTGCAAATTTCGGTGTCACTCTGCAACTGCAAATTCAGTGGGACTGTAAATTCAGTGTCACTCTGTAAATTCAGTGTCACTCTAACTGTAAATTTGGGATCACTGTGAATTTGGGTCACTCTGTAACTGTAAATTCCGTGTCACTCTGCCCTCCTGTTCACAATCCAGCAACCCAAAGGCTTGACAAGAGAAATGAATTGTCCACTCACCATCCTGTTTTTTCCACAGAAAATGAAGGAGTACCTGGAAGGCAGGAACCTGATCACGAAGCTCCAGGCCAAGCATGACCTCCTTCAGAAGACCCTGGGAGAAAGTGAGTGTGTGTCCCAGCACAGCTGTTGCATTTATTGCGTTGCTCAGTCCTGCATTAGTGATGCAGTGGCCATGCTCGTGTTTTATGAATTCATTCCTCTGATCTGCACGAGGGAGAGGCCAAATGACCAAATGCTTAATGAGGCACTAATGTGCATCACTGACTCCTGTGCTGCCCCCTCTTCATCCTCCCCCCTTCACACCCCTCCTGGTTATCTCTTCAGGATCTCTCTTGGGCCAAACCTGGTGATTAATTCAGAATTATTGATGGGCTGGGCCTTCATTGGTGTGGCAATTTAGCTGCTCCTCACCTCTGTGGGTTCAACCACGACCAAACCAATGTAGGAGAGCCCAGGCTTTTGTTAGGAGAAGCACAAACAAATTTCAGAGCATGTGAAATATGTTGCCTGTCTAGAGGGCATCAGTCAGGGGGCAGCAGCCAGAACTGAATATTCATTTGCTGTTAGAGTCAGAACAAAGGCAGATTTCTTTCCCTTCATGGTATGGGCAAATCCTGTTGGCCAAAAACACTTCAACTATGCATCCATAGTTTGTGTTTCCATAGAAACCTGCCTGCCTTGTATTTGCAGAGGAGAAGGTTTGAACAGTCTAAATGTCAGGTCAGAAGCTGGCCCAGCTCAGTCCTGGGCTGTGTCTGGGGCTGTGTGGCTGAGCTGGACTCCCCACAGCTCTGGTGTGCCAGTCTGCTGGATGAAAACTCAGCCAGCATGTGGGCTTTGAAGTGCTTTGCTTTCAGTTTGAAAATGCACTGTCAGACTAAAACACTTCTGGCTGCAGTAATTAAGAGTTTTGTGTTTATCAGGCCCCGACTGCTGGGAGAGATGTGCCCCAGCTTGGGTTGGGTTGGTTGAAGTTGCTCATCTCTTCAGCTCTCCTGTAAGAAAGGGTGGCTGAAGCCAAAGTTTTGTGTCCTCAGGGCATTTTTGTTGTGCCTCTGAATATCTGGGAGTCACAGCCCCTGTGACTGATCACATTCCTGGGTCGGAGCTGACCTCTGCATTCCAAGCCCTATTTCCTCTTAACCTGCCTGCCCCCTGAACCCAGCTCACACTGTGCTGGGGGGAAAGGAGAGGAAATCAAATGTGATTTCGTATAGCTGTGTGGATTTAAAGGCTGCTTCTGTTTCCTTCATTTGCTTTTTGCAAACCAGAGCTTTCTTAGTGCCCCTGTGAGGGGACCCTGTGAGTGTCAGGGTGAGCCCCAAAAAAACTCCTCCTGTCATCTGTGAGATCAAAAGGAGCTGGGAAAGGCAGGAGCATATCCCAACCCACAGGAGCAGGTACAAACTGGGGACCATGCCTAGGTTTATTCATAAAATGTCCCTTAATTAATGGGCAAATAAAATCCCCTCCACTTGTCCCCAGAGCACGGTTAGGAACTTTACAGGAAAATGTGCCTCCAGCTGTGTGTCTTCAGTGCCTGGGAAGTTCAGGGGGTTCTTATTTTTTGTTCTTCTCCCTGCCCCATCCTCAGGTGATGTTTTTCAGTTGTGGTGCAAATTGCCTTAATCTGAAGATGAGAAGTTCCAGTAATAAAAGTAGCAGCAAACCCTCCTCTCTGGAAGTAATTACGTCCCTGCCTCCTGTCCCCATTTGTCACCCTAATGCAGGAGCCCCTTGATGCTGCCACAGCAGTGTAATTTCTCTGTATGAATATTCCATGACAAAAATGGGACAGATGGCTGGCAATTCTGCTGCAGAATAACATTTTCATGTGAATTATGCACTGTTTTGGCTTTACGTGGGGAGAGCAAAAGTGACTATCAAGATGTGCTCAACTAATTGTCAGCCATCAGCAATTAGCTGCTTCCCTCACTCCTCCTTCCATCTCCCCAGGAGCAGGGAGACAACAGGAGGAAAGGTGGATTTTCAGCTGGTGGGAATCAGTGTGGTTTCACTGATTTTTTATTTTTTTTTCCACAAAAAAAGCCAGGCCTGTCCCACTCCACCAGCACATCCCCCTTTTCCCTGCCTCTTCTGTTGTGATGTTTTAGGTGATGCTGCATTAGCAAGTCCCGAGCTTGGCTACTGCTTCCCCGAAAACTCAGCGCGAGTTAATGGGAGTGTTTTTATAAATATGTTTGTGGAAAACACCACGGAAACGTCTGTCTCTCAAAATAGCTTTGGTGCCAGCACGTTCAGGCTGTGGGCTGACAAATCTGGGAATGTTTGCACTCCTCCTGAGGGGCTTTGTGAAGCAGAATCTCTCACCCCACCAGTTCCCCTGGGAAGAGGGAGGCAGGGACTGACAAGCCCAGGCTTTTTGGCAGAAGTCAGCAATCAGAACGCTCATGGAGGTGATTTCTATTTAAAAACCAAGAATTCACAGAGACAGGAGTCCTTGGACAACCTGGGCTGGTTCCTTGTTGGGTTTGGTGGAGCTGAGCTGGCAGGGATGGGTTTGGTGCTGTCCTTGGAGCTTCCCCTCCTCTCTCCTCTCCTTTCCTCCATCTCCTTCCAGAATTCTCTGTGCAGAAATACTGAAAGCGTTTTCCCATTCCTCCCTCCTCATGCTGGATTTCTCTCTCTCCTCCACAGGTCAGCGGACAGACTGTGCCCTGGCCAGGTAGGTGTGGCTCAGGGAATTGTGTTTTTAAGGAAAATCTGATGCAAATTGGTCATTCCAGATCAGTTACCAGCCCAGGGTATGTGTGTGTTAGAAAAATACACTGATTTAGAGTCACAGAATGGAGCCCTGGAGTGGTTTGGGTGGGAAGGGATATTAAAGCTCCTCCAGTGCCACCCCTGCCATGGGCATGGACACCTCCCACTGTCAAATCCCATCCAACCTGGCCTGGAACACTTACAGGAATTTAATAAATTTGATTAAATTTATTCCAAGTTTAATTAATATAAACAAATTCCTTTTCTTGCCCTGGTGTATTTAGTGCAGATCAGGAGCAGGATGGGAAAGTGAGAGAAATTCCTTGATTTGGTGCTGTCACACAGAGAATGTTCTTCAGATTTGGGCTTTTATAACCAAATCCCTGGTCCTGGGAGGGAGGTGGGCCCAGGGGCTGTGCAGGGTTATCCACAGGGTTGAGGACCATAAACTGGGAAACTCTTGGTCCCAGTGCTGCTCTGCTGGGCCTGGACTCCAGGGAGGGCACGGAGAACAAACCTTTTAATTTAATTAGTACCAATCCCAGAACCAGCTCTGAGCTTCTGGTGGGGCTTTATTTGTTAGAACATAACAAATCCCCATCTCCAGACTGATGGATTCGGGGGCTCTGCTGGGCACCAGGGGCTGGGGCAGGGGCTGTGCCTCCTCCTGCCTCGTTAACAAAGGGAAGGTGATTACCACCAGCGTGGACTCCTTACTGCTGTTCCCACTCCTCACAGCAAAGCAAAACTGACAGGTCCTAATTACACCCTGACATCTTTAATAATAAAATATTATTCATCATGAAACAATTTTAAATATCAAAGAATCATGCCCGCTAACAGTTTACAGCCCACCTCATTGTCTGTGACAGCCCGTGGAATTGGATTTATTTTTATTTTTCATTCAGTGTTTTTGATTTTTTTTTTACAAAGAGAATTTCCCCCAAATTAACACATTGTACAGGCCTTTTAAAAATCACACTTCTAATCCCCTTATTTATAATTCAGCAGCCATCTGCCCTGGCAGGGAATTGGCTGGAATGATACATTAGGGCCTTTCTGCTGTTATCTCCCTTGCTTCATTTTTACAAGAAACTAAAGGAATTTTAAACCCCAGTAATAAATTTTGAGGGGAAAACCTTGACAGAGAAGGGCTTTTTTCCTGTTTTTCTGCCATTAATGTCTACCAACATCAGCAAATGAGAGCAGACAGACAAGGCTTAGGCTGGCTGGTGTGTGCTGGTGTTACAGGGGGGGTTGTGTTATTTATTTATTTGAAATCTTATCAAAACTGTAATAAGGACTTGGCAGTGGCAGCTGTTAACAGCACAGGGGGAACCAGCCTGCTCCCTCCTGCTCTTCTCTGTGCAATTTATATCAAACTTCATCTCCAACAAGCAGCCCTGGATCACAGAATTCCTTCTGGTCGGAATTAAAATGTCAGGGGTAATCTTTTGGCAGGGCTCCCTTGTGCCTCGTGCAGGTTTTGAGTGATTTAAAGTCACTTAAAATCTTTCTGGAGTTCCGTAAATCCAGCGAGGCTCTGGAACTGTGATTGACTCGGATGTGGCTCCTCCCCTGCTCCAGAATGTGGTTGGGAACACTGGAGGAATGAGCTGGTGATGGTGGAGGATTATCCTGACTGTTGTGTTTGTTTTTCCCTCCTGCACCCCTGGACCAGTGGCAGGCGCAGCTCCACCGTGAGGAAGCAGGTAATTAACATTTCTCTCGTTAACGAGGCAGGGATGTGGTGTGGACAGAGGAGGAGTGGTGGAAAACAAATTGTTATCTGTCCCTCCCTGTCTTCCATGGACCTTTTCAGTCTTGTCTGAGAAATTCCTCAAACCTGGATCCAAACCCTCGCTCATTTTCAGTGATAAAATTTAAAATTGCTTTTACTTTGTGTTTTGACAGACCTGGAATCAGAAATCCCAAACAGCCTTGAGCTGTCTGGACAGTCCTGGTTTATGGGATCCACTTTGTCTCCCTTCCCTTTATTTTCCCTGGAATCCCCCTGTTCAACCCGTAACTGCTCTCTTCTTGTGCCTTCCTGTAATAAAGACTTACAAAGCTGGGCTTTGTGTCCCTGACCTTGGGGATTATCAGTTGCTTTTTGGTACCCAAGTGAGCTAAAAGATTGAGTTAGGGAGGACCCAAAGTATGTCTTGTTGATACTGTAAGGTTAAAGTTTGGGAATTCCAGTTCACACAGCCTTGGGCTGCTGCTTCAGAGTTTCGGAATAAAGACAGCAAGTTGTGATCTTGGTGTGCAGAGTCAAACCTTTCTCATTTTTAATTTTTTTATTTTTTTCTCTTCACTGCCCATTCTGCCTGCTGTTGCTGTAATTCCTGTCTGGGCAGGATTCCTCCCAGGCCATTCCCCTGGTGGTGGAGAGCTGCATCCGGTTCATCAGCAGGCACGGTGAGTGCGGGGCCGAGGGTGTCCTGTGGCATTCCTGGGAAATAAACCCCAGGAAGGATGTCCAGGGTGGCTTAGGGGTGCCTGTGCAGAAGCTGCCACAGAAGAGAATGCCTCTGATTTTTCTGCCTGCATTGCTGGTGTTGTGTGTGCTCCAAATAACTGACCTTGCAAATGCTGTCTTGCCAACAATATCCCTTTATTCCTTGCAAAATTAGCTCCCCATCCATACACACCACTCGTGCCTCACCTTCCTTTGAGCCCTGAAGTGTGGCCTTCACCAGGAACAATCATCCTCTTCATGAGGAGGAGGAGGAGGAGGAGGAACACTCGGAGTGTTTGAATGGAGGAGGTCAAGCAGTGAATTAATTGTTCACTTACTGCCACAGAGAGATGATTTATGCCTGTTTGGAAGGTTGACCTCTCCCAGCCTTGAATGCTGTACATTTATTGCAATTTGTTTTCATTTTTAATGGATATCATTTGTTAGTAGTGTGTGAAACAGCTGTTAATTAACACGTGTGGGAAGAGGTGGAATCGATCTTCATTAACCAAGATGCAGGGCCAGGATAGCAGGTCCTGTTTGTTTCCCTTGTTCCATTCCTGTTTTAAAACCATGATCTGGAGTCCCATTCTCATTATCGCTTGGAGTAACCAAGTTCTAGAATCCTTCTTTAAGGCCACACTTGGATATTTGCTGGAAAAGTCCTTGAAATCATATTGAGGTGGGAGCTGGTGGGGGATAAATCGTGGTCTTCAGGAGATGCTGATTTCACTCAGATTCCAGAATTGGCTTCGATTTTCCAACAGACTCAACTGAGTCCTTTTTAAATGTCTTAAACATTTTCTTCCTGGCATTGGTCGTATTTTACTCCTGGCTGCTCCACTGCTGGTTTATTACTTCCTCTGGGTTGTAAAATCCTCTGGGGATCCTCCAGGGTGAGAGATAACATGAATGGCTGTCAGAGCCCTGTTACTCCAGCAGTTTAGAAAGGTTAATAATTTTTCTGCCAGTGCTGAGTTCTGTTTTTTCATGTTCTGGACATCTCAGGGAAAGGTGGCTTTTAAACCAGCATCCTTCTGCCTGTTCTTACTTTTCCTTTATTACAGGAGCTGTAGCTGCTGAAGGTGCCATCTTCTTTTATGTAATTTATCTTACCTTGTTACCAGCATCTCTTGTTTTCCTCCAGGTTTGCAGCACGAAGGAATATTCAGAGTGTCTGGGTCACAGGTTGAAGTGAACGACATCAAAAATGCATTTGAGAGAGGTAAGGAAAAGCTCTTCCAGTACCCCAGGAATTGTTGCCAAGTTGTGAATTTTGTGTGAATTCTCAGAACTGGCCTGAATGCAGCTCTCTCCTTTTCGTTCTTTTGATTTTTGTGTTTTCCTGAGTGAGGCTCTCCCACACACCTCCCTGGTGCTCATTAACCTTGAATTCTCAGTTGTTTGCTGTTGTGCTTTGCACCCCATGGAGTGTCTGTATAATAAATATTCTGAATTCAATCTCCTCTCATGTCTGATAGCTTATTGATTGTTTGCAACACTAAAGGACGTAGAGGATTTCATTATTAGGTGTAACTGCAGTTTCCTCCCCTCTCCCCCAGCTCTTTGTCTGCTGGAGGATGAATTTCCATGAGTTTTTTCCCGTGTTGTTGAGGCACAGCTTGGCTACATTTATTCCAAAACCAGCCAGGGGAGAGGGAAATTTCAAGAGAGTGTTAATTTGAGGTAGCTTTTAATAGATTGGATTTTTCTCTGGGAAGAGCCATTCCATACAAAGGCAGGGAGCAGTTGGGAGCCTCCTGACTCATCAGCTCCTTGCTGGGCTGTTCTCCCTGGCAGAGCAGGTTCAGAAGAGCTGCTCCTCAGGCAGTCCCTGGGTCACCGAGAACAACAGGGCTTGTGTTAATCCCTGGAATCTGTCATTCCCAGAGAACAGGATCAGTGTTTTTCTCTGCTTGCTGCTGCAGGAGACAGGCAGTCATTAATTAGGCACAGCGAGTTTAATTTGCTTTTGGGGGAGAGAGAAGTTTAATGAGCAACATGTGGTGGGTGATGTCACCTGTCCTCAGCTCCATCTACCTGAGAGTGAAAATCCTCAGGAGCAGAGGAAGCAGGAATGTGTGTCATAGCCAGGAAAAGTATCAGAATCAGAGTTTTATATAAAGGAATACCAGCTTGGGGATATACACACTTGTTCCGTGCAGAAATAAAAAAGAGGATTTTTCCCCCCTTCATCTCACTTGTCTCTGTAAAACCTGTGATATAGAGGACTGCCAAAGTTAACAATAAGGTCCTTGCAGTTTATTACTTCATCCAGAGCCCTTGGTGGCAGTTAATATCAGGGAAAATGCTCAGGTTTGGAGTGGCCCATTTATTATCCCATGTGTTATTAAGATAATAGGCAAGCTTTGGTAATTTCAGTCACATAATGGATATATATAGCTTCAATTTGAGGATTGCCCCATCATTAAATCTAATTATGTCTGATAGGGGAGTTTTCCCTGGGGAGCAGCTCTTTGAGTGAGCATCTTCCCTTTGGTAATGCAGACAAACCGTGGAGGATCTGCAGCAACAAACTCTCCCAGGAACACTTCCCCCACCCCATTCCCTGTGTCTGGGCCAGGTGTGTGATGCTGGTGTGCCCCCTGCATCACCTGGGCCAGGTGTGTGATGCTCAGTGCCCCCCTGGCTGTCCCCTGCACCACCTGAGCTGCAGGTATGGGTCTGTCTAAAGCCCCCTGTCAGGTTGGAGCTGTTCACACCTGCCCAGCACACCTGGAGTGTTTCTGCTGCAGGGGCACCCCCACAGCCCCCGTGGGTGTCAGCTCTGGCGTCAGGGTGACGTTTGGCTGACAGGACCTGTCCCAGGTGTCCTGAGATTCCTGGCAGAGCTTTCCACCCAGAGATCTCTCTGCCTCACTCTTGCAGTGCAGCTGGGGTAGGTGGGATTAACACATTCCTTTTCTTCCAGTGTTTTATTTTCCCAGTATCCTGATTTTTCTCTCCTTGCTCTGAAGGGGAAGATCCCTTGGCTGGGGACCAGAATGACCACGACATGGATTCCATAGCAGGAGTCCTCAAGCTCTATTTCCGAGGCCTGGAGCACCCCCTCTTCCCCAAGGACATCTTCCATGACCTGATTGCCTGTGTCAGTAAGTACATGAAGAACTGGAAAGAAATAGGATTGATTTTTCCTCATCTCCTACTTCTCTTTCCTCCCTTTCCCCTTTTTTTCATGACTCCAGGGTGAGTTTTTGGGGTTTCTTTGGCTGGGTCTGTGCTGCCAGGCTGGTCTCTGTTATCCAGTCTGGGCAGTCACCTTTTCACAGCCATCCTTGCTTTGACATGAATGAACAAGGAGATAGAAATTCATACATTTGGAGGGCTGTGTGATGGGGTTTTGTGAGACAGTGCTTGGTGACAGGATTCTTTTAAGAGAGAATAAAGCAAAAAACCCTCACTTGTGTAAAATAATCTTGAAGAGCTGTCATCAGAGGATGTCAGAGATGCCCTCTCCGAGGCAGGGATCACCAGCAGGGTTCCCTGCCTTGCGTGCTTTCCCTGGATTTCTGGTGCCATGTTCCTGTGTGCTGGCCTCAGCTGACAAGGTAGTTTTTATTCATACTCCTTTTAGCTTCATACCCACGAGGGACCATCCACTGCCTCCTGCTCCAGCATATCAATCATCAGGGCACTCACAGCCAAGCTGTTAACATTTTTCATGGTTTCTAAAGGTGCTTCTGCCAGGCAGAGGGTTGTTTGTGGTTTCTGTATGTGAACAACCTCGTTTTTAAGTGGCCTGGCTCTTGCTATATCCCCCAGAACTGAAGAATGATTCCATTGTCCAAGCAGAGAAATGGCCTTTGCAGGGGCAGCCTCTGAAGAGAGGCAGATCACTGAGGAGACAGCTTCAGAAATGGCCTGTACTTTTCTGCTCCTGATAAATGCGTTTCCAGACTTGGATTCATGTTGAGAAGCAAAATCTGCTTTCCCCCGAATGAGCTCTCCCTCCTGAGCTGATCTGTGCTGTCCACTTCTTTCTCAGGGGGCTGCTGCACACAGAGCCCTTTGCTCACCCCTTAACTGGGTTGATTTGAGTGTTACAGTCTCTCTTGTCAAACACCCACCTCTCCCAGCTGCCCTGGAGGAGCCCCTGGAGCAGGTGACACCCAGAGCTCCCAGGCTCCTTCTCTGACAGAGCCTTTCCAGCAGCCACATCCCCTCCTGCTGCTGCTGTGCTGGTGCCCAGTCTGGGGCACTGGTGGCACCGGGGCTGTGGGGGCAGCAGGGCTGACTCTGGTGCTCTCTCTTCCAGCCATGGATAATTTGCAGGAGCGAGCGCTGCACGTCCGGAAGGTGCTGCTGAACCTGCCCAAAACCACCCTGATTGTCATGAGATACCTCTTTGCATTCCTCAATCAGTGAGTACCCCTGGGAGCAGCAGGGCTCTGCTGCAGGGCCTGGGATAAATGTGGAATTATTGAGGATGGACAGGGCAGGGACACCTTCCTCCCTCCCAGGCTGCTCCAAGCCCCGTCCAGCCCGGCCTTGGACATTCCAGGGATCCAGGGGCAGCCACAGCTGCTCTGGGCACCTGTGCCAGGGCCTGCCCACCCTCACAGGAAGGATTTCTTCCCAATATCCCATCTAAACCTGCCCTCAATTTAAATCCGTGGCAGGGGGGTCCTGCTGTAACCCTGGTCTGCGGGTGGGCTCTGAACAACAATAACAGAGAAAGTCAGCACCCAGAGCTTTCAAACTCCTTTTGCAGTTTCTATTTAATTTTTCAGTAAATTCCATCAGGGTCTCATATTTCACCTGGATCCAGAACTTTTATCTCCCAGAAAGCCCAAAGCCCAAACCTTCTGAGCTCTGAGCAGAGGATGGTGATGGTGACGGTGATGATGATGATTTCTGCTGTTCACCCTCCTTCCCACCCCTGGTTTTTTGCAGTTTATCTCAGTTCAGTGAAGAAAACATGATGGATCCCTACAATCTGGCCATCTGCTTTGGGCCCACGCTGATGTCTGTGCCCGAGGGTCACGACCAGGTCTCTTGCCAGGCTCACGTCAATGAATTGATCAAAACCATCATCATCCAACATGAGAACATCTTCCCAGGAGCCAGGGAGCTGGAGGGCCCAGTCTACAGCAGAGGTGGAAACACGGAGGATTACTGGTATGATGGATGCTCTGAGCGGAGCCATGGGTGGATGTTTATCCCTGGATTAGGATGCTGCAGTTGTGTTGGCTAATTTGGGACTGCAGCATCTGGCCCAGCCTTTCAAAAATCTGTTTTATAGCAGCAAAGATGACTCTGGTCTCTCTGGAGTCATCAGCTTAAAAGAAATAAGCTGGTATAAAGTAGCTATTCAGTTGTCAAACGTCGCTCACTTATCTTGAAGGGCAAGGCTGCGGAGGGATTTTCTTGGATGTTCTGGTGTGGTTGCTGCCAAAACCAATCTCTTTTTGTTGTTTTTTTCCCTTTTTTTTTGTTTTCTTTTTTTTCTCTCCTGCTTTTTCCTTTTCTCTCTGCCTTTCTGGAGTGCCTTTGCTGCAGACACAGAGGTCACTTGCAGCTGAACCTCCAAGGCTGTGGCACAGTTTAATTCCCAGGGCAGCCCCCCTGGAGGGGGAGGGAAGAGGCAGGAATGCAAAATCACCATTTCCATGCAGGCTGGAGCTGCAGAGGCCTGGCCACGTGCTCAGTCTGAGAGCACATCTGGAAGCAATTCAGGCAGAGCGGCTCCTGTCATCTGGGGTGGAAGCTTGGGCACTGGGGGAAGGAAAGGAGGGGTTTGCTTTCCTCCTGGCTGAGCTGATCCCTCCCTCTGAGCATCAGGAATGGTCATTTGTGTCCCACTTCTCCCCCATTGCCCCTGCTCTCCTTCAGCATCACAGCAATGTCAATGATTATTTTCGTGGACTAAAATAAATAATTTTTAATGAAGTCACTGTGGTGACAGAGCAAGCCTTGTTCCCCTGGCTTGTCTCGGAGCTGTGGGATCACTCCTCATTTAGAGGCTCGTCCAAACTCACTGCTGTGTGCAGAGGATTTGCCAAAACCTTTTGGAAATTCTCTTCATTTCACCCCTCTCTCTGATGTTTTTAGCTGATGTTACATGTGAAGGAATTGCAGGGGGGGAGAAAAACCCCAACTTAATAATATTTACGGCCTGCAGGAAGCACATTAATTTGGACAAGAGGTTTTGTCCCATGAGGTGAGGGGAATAAAAGTGTGCTGAGTACCCTCAGTGTGGGTTGTGGTGGGCACAACATTCTGGGGGTGATGTCAGGGAAGGAGATAAGGGATGGCTGCATCAGGAGCTGGAAGGGATCCAGGGGGATTATTGATGCAGCCCCTGGCCCTGCACAGACACCCCCAAATCCCACCCTGGGCCCCCCTGGAGCGTTGTCCAAAGGCTCCTGGGGCTCTGGGGCCGTGCCCATTCCCTGGGGAGCCTGGGCAGTGCCAGCACCCTCTGGGGGAAAAGCCTTTCCCAAAGACACAGCCCTGGCCCAGCTCCAGCCCTTCCCTCAGGTGCTGTCACTGTCACAGGGAGCAGAGATCAGAGCTGGGAATTCCTCCATTCCATTCCTCTGGCAGGATTTATTGCTGTCACCTCCAGGGCTCCCAGGGTGACACCACTGCTTCCCAAAGCAGCATCCAGGGCTGAGCCATCAGCAAGGACAGGTTTTTAGGTGGAAAACGCTGCTTTTGAGGAGGCTGGCTGGGAAGAGGCGCGTGGCCTCCATGCAGGGTTTGGAGCCGCAGCGTTGGCTGTGCTCGACATGACTTCACAGTCTGGGTGAAACTCTAGCCCTCAATGCTGCTTCCTCCTGGGGCCTCCAGCTGGCTTCAGAGCCTTCTGTGAACTTTATTAAGGAGCTAAAGGCTTTGCAAAGGATGGGAAAGGTGGATTGCTGAGGTACTGGCTCAGGAGAGGCTGGGCAGCCTGGTGTCCTGCGGATTAAGCAGAACGAGATGCCAGAGTTACTCAGACATTTCACCCCTTCTCCTTTTTCTGTTTTCCTCATATTTAAAAGAGCACAGGAGGTAGGTTGCCAGGGGGAGAGGACTGTCCAGCTATCATCGCTTGTTTTAACCCTTTCAAGGCCAGAATGAGGGATGAAATTACTCCTGTGTGAAGAGGATTAAAATTCACCTTTAAGGAGTCACGGTGTGAGAAGGCAGCGAAGGAGTTTCCTGGTGGAAGATGAAGAACAAGCACTGGTTTTTAGCCCTTTTTGTCCTCCTGAGAGGAGCAGGCAGGGCAGGCAGGCAGGGCTGCCAGCTGGCAGCAGCTCTGTGGAGCTGCTTGGGAGAGGCAATGGATCCTCTTCCAGTTTCCTTTCTGCTCCTGTCCAGAGGGAACTGCTCGTGGAGCTTCTTACAAAAACATAACCTTTGGTTGCCACTTGTTGTCTATTGATCCTTTCAAAGCTTTTCTTCATGCCAAACATAAATGAGTCCTCTTGGTAGTTTAGGTGCTCTGGAATCTTTATTTACAGGCAACTAATTGGGCTGTGGGAGTTGTTCAGGGAAATGAATGGGACATTTAAGATGGTGATAAAAGGGATGGAGGGAGATGACAAACACAGACCTGGAAATATCATTATAAATCGAGGAATGATTTCCCCCAGGAAGTTGCAGCTTTCTCATCAGCCATCTAATGAGCTAATTAGAGCAATGGAGAATGCAGCCAAGGGAATAATCCTGGCATGGCAGGGAGGAGCTGGACCCAGCCTGGCACTGCTGTCTGAGTGCTCAGTGTCTCCAGAGGTCCAGGCTGTAAGATGTGAAGTTGGACTTTGCTGATTGCACTCAGAAGGGGTCACCAAGATGTTTGGTTTGGCTGATCAAATAAGAATTCAGCTTCATTTTTACCCACGGCTACTTCAGCATGAGCAGATGCATCCACAAAGTGCCTGTGGCAGCAAAACCTAAATATTGACTCCTGATGGGGATTCCCGGATATATCTGATTGTTTTCCAGGATGTTCCCAGTTCTCGTTGGCCATGAGGGATCTCAGTTCCCAGCAGTTAAAGCTGTCCCTGTTTCCTTCTGTTGCAGTGAAAGCCCTCATGGAGAGAGAGCCCTGACAGAAGATTCAGTGCAGGACGTCACAGCTGAGCACCACACCAGTGATGATGGTATGGGGAGGCTGGTGTTTACTGGGGTAACTGGTGCAGCCTGCCCTGGGGGAGGCAGGGAAGGCTGTGCTTGTTCAAAGATCCAAAGTGGAGTTCAGAGCACTCAAAGCATCACGTGGCAGGAAGCACAGAGGTGTAGGATCAGTGGGAATCTCTGGAAGTACCTGACAATTTTGGATGTGTCCCTTCTTCTGGTGGGGTCTCAGCAGCAGGCTGGATGTGTTTCAGTGTCCTCTCCCACTCCCCTCTGCCTGTGCCAGGCATTTCCACTGTCAGGGGCTCAGGAAGGAGACCTGTGAGTGCTCGAAGCCCTTGAAGGGATCCAGCAAAACAAACCCCAAACCTGCTTGTCTTCCACTGAGAACTGGGCTTTAGAGCAGAGAATCCTGGGGGCCTCTCTCAGAGATAATTTTTGGAGAACGAGCCATTTAACAGCTGGAAGGAAGGACAGGCCACCTCATCCCACAGCTGTGAGGGAATCCTGGGATAAAGCCTGCTGCACTGTCACCTGGTCTGTTTGCGGCTGGGATTTTTGGGTCTCTTTGGTGACTGGGAGGGCACAAGGGTGAGAAAGGAAGAGGGATCAGAGCAGGACACTGCCCTGCAGCCTCTGGAGCTGGAGTGTGTGGGGCCCTGAGCAAGGTGAAGCTGGGAGGTGCTTTGGATGGAGTCCTGCAGCCTCCCCGGAATATTCCAAAGGCAGCTTTTGGGAGGGAGCACTTGGCACTGAGGCAGAGGAGGCAGCTGGGGCTGGGTCTGTTTGAGGGCGCAGCGCCGTGTGGTTAATTAAGGAGTCTCCTGCTAATTGGGCTGTGCAGTGTCACACCCTGGTCACACCTCAGCTCCACCGTGGATCTTCCTGGGGCTCTTCCCTCCTTTTGTCTTCAGATGGGACCAAACCTCCTACAGCTCTCTGGGGAGGCTGGGATTGATCTTCCCCATTAAAGCTGTCATCCCAGCCGCCTCCATTGCAGGAAGGAATTTTGGGCTGAGGGGAGAGGTTGTGTTTGGCAGAGCATCTGTGCAGTTCATCAGCCTCCCTGAACTGATTTGAAACAGGTATGAGAGGTCAGAACTGCTGAAAGACAAGCAGATTGTGTGTTTGTGAAATCAGAAATACGAGTGGAAATGTTTTAATCAGTTGCTTGTCTGCCCAAGCTGTCAGACTGGCAGGGGGAATTGTTTGGCTTAGCCTTATTGCTCCTCATTCACACAGTTTTCTTCTCTGACCATAAGTGTAAGTAGGAAAAAGCTACTGGAAATTGAAGTCTAAAATCAGTCCTCTGGAAAAAAGCCAGAGTCCTAAAAAGCAAATTGGAAACATAAGAACCCTGAGTGCCACGCTCATCTGGAACAATAAACACTTCTTAATGAAGCAGATGGAATTTAGCAAACCACACTCCCATCCCCTTCCTAAATGGAGGGGGACACCAAAAACTGCATTGTTGGGGTTTTTTTACTGTTAGAACAAGCAGGAGGGAGGAAGGAACCAAGCCCAGATAATCCTGTGCTTTGGGGAGTCTGCCACAAGCTGCCAGCATGGGCCAGGCTTTTCCCACCCTCCCAAATCCCTTGGGTTGCTGAGGACCGATAAATGGGATTTGTGTGAGTCTGGCTTGCCTGGAATGGGTGGTCTGGGAGAGCTCTGAGCTGTCAGGTTTGGTGCTGGAGGGTTCTTGGGGTGGGTCTCACAGATCTGCTGCCCTCGGTCACTTGGTGCTGGTAATTTCAGGTGCTGGGGGGACTTTCTGGGGGAGATGCCTCTGCTGTGCTCCCTCAGCCTGGCTGAGAGCTCCAGCTGCCTCAGATGGATTTACACCACTATTTCCTCAAGCCCTGTGACTGCCTTGCAGCCTACAGACCCAGTTGTGGAGCATATCCTCTCCCAAGGAATAACTGGAAAAGCTGTGCCTCGTGTTTGGCCTTTCAGCCCATTTCAGTTTTCTCTTGCACTGCAGAAGCTTCCTGTGGTGCAGAGATCTCTGTGTGGAGTAGCAGATCTCCCTTTGATCAGGGGAGAGGAACCACAAATCTCTTTCTCCAGGAAAGAACTCAATTTCCATGGATTGCTTGGCTGCATTAAAGCTCCTTTAAAGTAATTAGAGGGAGCCCACTGGGGCTGTGTGGTTGAGCTCATCTCCATTCCCCTGATCCCTGCCCAGAACCAGGAGCTGCCTTAATACACATTTTACACTCAAACAGTGGCAGATTATTTTCGGAGCCTTAAAAATAATCCACGGGAATTCCACATTGATTTTCCTGAGTGTCTTAAATGCCCTTATTGTGCCTCTGTATAATCTCAGAGTCCTGCAGGGGCCTGCATTAGTGGCAGGGCATGGCTGGAGCTCCTGTGTGAGCATCCCAGGGAGCAGCCCTGTGTGCTCACCCCTGCACCAAGCCCAGCTCTGGAGGCACTGGATGCTTTCCTTTGCTTCCATGACACTGGGATGAAGAGCAGGGCCTCCCACCGTGCCAGAATTCCGCTCTCCTGGGGCAGGTGAGCCTGAAGTTTCCTTCTGAGTAGATGCTTTATTTCTGAAGCAGCTTGGAATGAGAGGATGTTTCCCTCCCCTGCCTGCCCAGGGGGTTCACTTCAGCTGCTTTTAAGGTAGTGAACCGTGGGCAGATTTTTGTCTGGAACAAACCTGATTGCTTCCCACCTCTGAAACCCTTTTGATTTATTGAAACCCTTTTGATTTTAATGAAACTCTAATTCTGCCCTTGCCACTTCCATCATTGTTAGCTTGAATTGCTGCAAGGGGGTTTAAGGCTTGGGAAACACAAATGTGCCTTCTGTGTAGGGATGAGGTAAAGTATGAAAGGGCAACATCCTGAAGTGTGGGGGTTCCCCTGTGATTCTTCCTTCCCTCTGCCACCCGAAGGAGGAACTTTGTCCTTTTCGTGCTCTGGTTTATGGCAGGTTTAAACTGCTGGTGCTCACCCGAGCCCCAGGTGTTTAGTGAGCTGCTGTTTGTTCCCTTCTGCCCCCAGAGTGTGAGCCCATAGAGGCCATAGCCAAGTTTGACTACCTGGGCAGGACTGCACGGGAGCTGTCCTTCAAGAAGGGAGCGTCCCTGCTGCTGTACCAGCGCGCCTCGGACGACTGGTGGGAGGGACGGCACAACGGCATCGACGGGCTCATCCCGCACCAGTACATCGTGGTGCAGGACACGTAGGTGCCCCCCGCCCGGGCTGCCCCCACTGCCCCCCTGGGGCTCACGCTGTGGGAGGGCTCAGCTCTGAGCTCTGAGAGGTGGAAGGCTGATAAAGGAGTTGTTCTGGTGTGTGGGAAAGGTGCACTGCTGGGATCTCCAGGGTGCTCACGGGAATCAGGCGCTCAGGAGGAGGGGGATTTTCCACAAGGAGTGATAGGACAAGGGGGAATGGCCTTAGGATGCAGGAGGGCGGATGAGGCTGGGTATATTGGAAGGAGTTGTTCCCTGGGAGGGTGGGCAGGCCCTGGCACAGGGTGCCCAGAGCAGCTGTGGCTGCACCTGGGTCCCTGGAAGTGCCCAAGGCCAGGCTGGACACTGGGGCTTGGAGCAGCCTGGGGGAGCAGAAGATATCCCTGCCCGTGGCAGAGGAGTGGAACAAGATGATTAAGATCACTCCAGTGAGTTGAAGGACACGTGGTGATTCTCAGGACCCTCACCCCATGCTGCTGTGCCGGGGGTACATCCGCACAGTGCTGGGCTGGAAGTCAGCACTGCTGCTCCTGATGTGGTTGTGATACCCTCCCCTCCTCCTTCCTAGTGAGGATGGGATGTCGGAAAGGTCCAGTCCCAAGTCGGAAATAGAAA
Organism: Hylia prasina; assembly: GCA_013397195.1. NCBI lineage: Eukaryota > Metazoa > Chordata > Aves > Passeriformes > Sylviidae > Hylia > Hylia prasina. The sequence continues at coordinate 195,719 of VYXD01007946.1, forward strand.
TAAATTCGGAGCCACCGGAGGAGAAAGTGACAGCCCGAGCTGGTGCCAGCTGCCCGAGCGGGGGCCACGTCGCAGACATTTACCTTGCAAACATCAACAAGTAAGAGCAGCCTTGCACTGTTTTCCCTGCCTGTCAAGAGCTTGCTGATGAGTCCAGTGAAAAGCTTCCTAACCTGAATAAGGCTCATTAACAAGCACTGCCACCATTTTTCTCTGCTTCCCCCTCTTTTAACTCTCTCACATTTTGCTGTCCCCTCTCTGTCACCGGTGTGGCTGTCGCTCATTTAAACCCCACTAGCTTCTCTTCCCTGTCCCCAAGGTGCCATCTGGCCCTGTTTTCCCAAATATGCCCTATTTTATGCAGATGGGAGGCGGGGGGAGTGGTGGGATGAGATCTCGTGTCATTGTCCCCATCCCTTGTCGTGTTCTGTGATCTGTCACGTCTCCTGCACATTTACCACGTCCTTTTGGATGGGGTGGGGGACAGTTCCTCCAGGAGGCCGTGTCCCAGTTTGTGATAAATGCCATACCTGCAGTCCCACCATCTGGCACTGCCTGGAGCACCCCTTTGTTTCTGCAGCACTCCTCACCTCGGGTTACTAACCATATGCTTGCAGTGGAACAGCACAACCCCCTGTTGCTCTAACCTTGCCTCCTCCACCAGAAATTGTTGCTTTAGCCAACACTCCACATACTAAAAAGCTGGAAAATCAAGCTAGTAGCAGACTAAATTCCGTGATCTGATAAATAATTTTTCTAGACAGGCTTATCCCCCGTATATTTCTGATTATTTCCTTCATGTTAAAACCCCCCAGCTCTCTCCATTGTGCAGTGAAGGTATTATGTGATAATTACAGTTTGATGGGAGGGCATGTTCTTAACCTTCAGTTAATTTAACGCAATCTAGTCTGTAAAGGCATTAGCACAAATGCATCCTTTTAAAATGTTTGGACCCTGCTCATGGCCTAGAGAGCCTGGTCCTTCCTTATGGGATTCAGCAGAGCTCCACTGGTATCTGGGAAGCCCCGTTAATCTGCATCAGCTTGGGATCTGGGCTTTCTTTTATGATATTTGCTGTCTGAGCCACTGGAGTGGCCATTCTGCCAGCTGTGGAGAGATTTGTGTAATAACGGACCTGTGCTGGAGCTTCTCCATCTGCTGCCTTTGGTAGAGTTGTGTGTGGTGGTTTTTAGAGCCTGGGGAATGTCCACTCCACTTTTGGGGGTTTTTTTCCCCTTTACTAGGGAACCTGATATTTAGCAATAAGTAGCATAAGACTCATTTTGTTGTTTTTTCTTTAGGAATGAATCTTCTGACCTATGTGTGAACAGACTTGAGCAAAATTAAATCAGATGGTTTCGCAATGACAGTTGTGCCACCCACTGAATTATTATTTGGATGCCAAAATCCTACTGGAGTTAACCCTTTCTTGCAGTTATTCATGGGGCTGGTGCTATATATAAATGGATCCTTCCCTGTATAATGGATGCCAAGCTTCAGACCTATGGCATAAAGTATTCCCTGCATTGGCCTTCCCATGATTTGAGTGGAATCATGCTGTCAGACCTCATGGTGCTGGGGTAGAACTAAATTCATTGGACCAGTTCATCTCTTTGACATCATCCCTTTGGTTTATCTGTAGCCCTGCATAGACAATGCCTTGTTGTCCTGCCAAAGTCATGAAAAAGAACCATCTCTTACCACCAGCAAACATTGGAAATGATCATTAAACCCCAAACTGGGGGTCTGTGCTTGCTGATCTCTGAAAATAATAACTTGATGCCTTGGGCCAGGAGCTTAGTAGACTTATACTGTGTCCTCCAGTCAAAGATTGTAGCTCTGCTCTTGGAATGTAATAAAAACACATCATCAAAACCTGTCGATGGCACAGAGGGTTTGTTTTTGGTTTTTTTTTTTGTTCCAGTATAAATTCTTCTCCTCTTGACCAAGTTAATCACGTTCCACCCAAGTTTTCTGGTTTTGCTATGAATGTGCACAGCTGCCAGGATTCAGTCTCATTGTTAGAAGCGTGAAACTGGAATGATTTATAATTTATAATTATTTCACTGTACTGCAATCACTCCTCAGCCCCTGGGTCTGTTTGTAATCTGGGTACCTCTGTGTCTCTTCCCATTGTCCTGTGTGTGGTTTTGGGGGGATTTCTTCAAATGACAGCCCTGTACCTGCTTGTATTGACTTGTTTTGCTTTTGTGACTGAAGGCAAAGAAAGAAACCAGAGTCAGGCAGCATCAGAAGAGCGTTCCGTCAAAGTGACAGCCACGGCCTAGGTAGTTCCCTGGCAGAACCAGCCTCCCCCGGAGCCATAGCCGGTTCCAGGCCCTCATCTCAGCCCATTATGAGCCAAAGTCTTCCCAAGGAGGTTCCAGACAAATGCTCCATCAGTGGCCACGGCAGCCTCAATTCTATCAGCCGGCACTCGTCGCTCAAGAGCAGGATGGACAGCCCGCAGATCCGCAAGGCTGTCACGGCTGGGAGGTCCAAGAGCTTCAACAACCACCGGCCCATGGACCCCGAGGTCATTGCACAGGTGAGCAGCAGCTTCCGTGGGTTTGCTGGGAGGATGAGGGGTGCAGCAGGTGTTGGAGTTTGGTTTGGTTTAATCGCGTGCCCCAGGAGGGAAGGGCAGCACTGCAGGGCAGAGGAGAGGGTGAGGAGAGACTCTGAATCTGGGCCTGGTCAGTCCAGAGAGGAGAAGGCAGAGAGGGGATCCCACTAATCCATACAAATCTCCCCAGGGCGTGTCGGGATGGTGCTAGGCTCTGTTCAGCAGCAGGACAAGGAGCCAGAGATTAAAACAAAAAGTTCAACCTCACCACGAGGAAGAGCTTCTGTCCATGAGGGTGGCAGAGCCTTGGAGCTGCTGCCCAGGGAGGGAATGAAGTCTCCCTCTCTGCAGACACCCCAAACCCACCTGGATGAATTTCTGTGTCACCTGCTCCAGGTGACCCTGCCTGGACAGTGGGTTGGACTCCAGAGGTCCCTTCCAACCCCAAGCATTCTGTGTTTCTCTCAGTGCAATATGAACTTAGGACACAGCCCCAGTCTGGGCTTTCATCCACTCCCTGTGCAAGGCACTGAGAGAAGATAAACAGTCAGATCCTTCCTCCATAAAAACTTGGCCCTGTTTGTTGCCCACAATTTAATCTCAACAATAAAAACACCCATTTCAGAAAGTGACACAGATTCCAAAGCTGTCAGCAGAGAATTAAACAATCATAGCTTCAAGACATGAGAGAAATGAAGTATCTATTGTGGATTTAACTCTCCTGTCAGTCGTGCAGGCTTGCCCGTGGTGTGACAGGGAAGCACATGGAGCAGCACAGCCCAAAGGAGAGCTGCTGACTTGTGCTGTGCTCATCCTCATCTTCTTGCAGAGTGTGATCAGAAACCAGCTCTGAATGGAACCTGCTGGTTTTCAGGAGTTAGTTATTCAAACAAGGGCCTTGAAGTCCTGGGCTGGCTCCAAAAGATGTGAAGTTACAGATTTCCCTCTTCCACAAGGGCTCTTCCTCGTGGATGTGCCTGCACTTGCCTTTTTCTGTACCCCTGTTTGCAGGGTGGGATGGATGGGTCTGCCTGAAGCCAAGGAATGCTCCGGGCTCGGATTACAAAGCCAACCCTGGGAGACCTGACTGCTCTGCCTGGCTCGGGCTCTGCAGGTTCCCAAGGAGCTGGGGGGGAAATACGTGAAAATTAAATGTAATTTTTATCGACAAAACAGCAACTCCACGTAATAAGTAAGGGGCACATCAAAACCTGATGGGTTTACTGCAGATAGGAATTTGTGTTTTGCCATTTTGAGTACCTCGAGCCCATTTGTTACAGCGGAAATGTAGTGTACAGCCCCTGTTGTCTTCCTGTGTTTCCCTGTCCTTCCCAGGCTTTGGTTGCTATAAATCAGATTCTTTGTTTTTTCAATTAGGCTCTGACTGAAGTTGTTCTGTCTCCTCTCCCTGCCAGAACCTTCACTCCCTTGTTTCACTGGAGAAGAGTCTGGGGACAAAAACGAAAGAGGAGGGGAAAATAAATAAAAAAGAGGAGGGAGGGAAAACCCAAGCTGTGTTAAATCAGTGTTTTTCTCTGTAGTATCTGCTCAAACACCATCCAATAACCATCTCACATATTTCCCCAACTTCATAACGAAAATCTGCCTGGCCTCAAGATAGAGTGGGAGGTGTCAGATTTCTGCCTCTGCTTTCTTCCACCATTCTTTGACTGATTTACCTTCCCCACCCCCTGTAAAAGCTCTGAGGAAGCTGCAGCCAAAAGTGTGAGTCACAGCCAGGCTAGCTCTCCTGCTCCCCAGGGAGTTCTGTGCACCACTGAACCTCAGTGCGTAGGTTCTGAGACAAAAACCCCGTGGTTTTAGCCCAGAAGTTCTCTTTATATTTATTTGTTAATAACTGTAACACTTTTTAAGAGGAAGGAGAAGGGCCGGGTTTGGTTTCTGCACGTGTTTCTGACATCTTCTGTGTTTTCTAAAATCCTGAGTCCTGTGAAATACATTTCTGGGAACAGCTCAGCAGGAAAACCAATGAGGCAGCAAGAGCCCACGAGGATTTCAGGATTCAGTGTGTGGCCCGTCAGCCATCAGTGCTCCCTTCAGGAATTTACTCTCCTGAATCTCATGTGCCAAATAAACCACAAGAATGGGCACCAATGCTTTGGTTTCTGTTCATTGCTGCAGTTTGGGGCTTTACTTTGAAGTCTGGGCAGTATCAGGAGCAAAAGGGCCAGATTAATATCAAGGCAGTGCCAGCAATTATTCTGCTCCCATGGCTGGAAAATTTCAGTGATTACTGGCTGCAGGATGCGGTGCTGCTCGGTTTGGTCCTTGACCCGAGGTTGCTGTTTCGAAAACAAAAAGGCGCTCGAAATCTGGCTTATATCTGGTTACTTGTGTGTCTGGGCCGTGCCTTCACCGGGCTCCTCTGCTGTGCTTGCAGGACATTGAAGCCACCATGAACTCGGCCCTGAACGAGCTGCGGGAGCTGGAGCGGCAGAGCAGCGTCAAGCACACGCCCGACGTCGTCCTGGACACGCTGGAGCCCCTGAAAACGTCCCCGGTGGTGGCCCCCACCTCGGAGCCCTCCAGCCCCCTGCACACGCAGCTCCTCAAGGACACGGAGCCCCCGTTCCAGCGCAGCGCCAGCACGGCCGGGGACATTCCCTGCACCTTCCGGCCCGTCAAGTCCCTCAAAATGGCCACGCAGGGGAAGCCCCCGGCCACGCGGCCCAAGCCCGCCGTGTTCCCCAAAAGCAGCGCCGCCAGCCCCGGCGTGGCCTCCCCGGCGCCGCAGCAGCCCCCGGACAAGTCCTGTACTGTCTGACCGCCCTGCTGCCCCGCGCAGCTCCTGCTGCTCACACCGAGACGCTCTGGCAGAGACGCTGAAGTTCCTGTTTAACGGCTCCTCGGACTGAAGGTGGGTCGGAGCTGCTGGGAGCTCCTGAGCGGCCACAGCCTCGTCCCACGTCCCCAGGACAGCTCCTGCCACGCTTGGGAAATCCACAACCCACCATCCACTGTGAAGCTGAGCAGGAAAACAGCAGGGATGAGTTGGGTTTTGGTTTCGATGCCTTGTTCAAGTGTTGGGCTGCTGGAAGGAACGTTTGGTGTCCTGTTTTTGGATACTGGTGTAGTGACTTCTATATTCTGTGTTTCATTTATCACAGGGAAACAATAGGATAGATTTTAGTCTATTGCCTGTTTTGGTGCCACTGGTTATGTGGAGCTTGGACATGCCTGTTTCTTGTGCATTATTATTATTATTATTATAATTATTATTATTCCGTCGCCCGCTGGTGCCACGGTGGTTTGAGGGTCTGTCTCAACTTCATCACGTCCTCTGGTTTTGTTTGTTTGCTCCCCATTCTTCCCTCCCAGGGCCAAAGCCTTTGGCCATCAGCCTCATGCTTTAGTTGTCACGGAAAAAATAGTTTACTCTGGAACACTCATAGATTTTGTGGAGTTCTATGTAAGATGTGTCTGTGCAAATATAAACAAACATGTTTCTGAGGTCTGGGAGCACAAGAAAGAGCCCAGTTGTTGCTTATGGACAATCTTCACTGGTTTCCCCCTTTGCTCTCCCATATTTAAAAGCAGCTTTATATTTTCAGTGTCATTTTCAGCCCAAGGGCTCTGATGTGGTGTTTGCTCTCGGGAGACTGAATGTAAAAGGAAAAAAAAAAAAA
>VYXD01007946.1:208902-230210 GCA_013397195.1 Hylia prasina
GAGCGCCGGCACAGGTAACCAAGGCTGCGCACCGACCCTGCACACGGGTCCTGACCAGGCTCCGCTTCCCAAATCCCGGCCCCGCTGGCAGCCGGAGCCATCCCGGCTGCGGGGCGCGGCGTGCCCGGGGNGCAGAGCACCCCCAGCTACCTGTGGAGCACCGAGGACCTCCTGGGCCAGGGGGCCACGGCCTCTGTCTACAAAGCCCGCAACAAGGTGAGCGGGGGCAGCCGGGGGGCAGGAACCCCAAAACTCCAGAGTCGCGGTGCCCCCATCCCTCCCGCCCGCGGGATGCCCGAGCTCCAGCCCGCTCGCCCGCCCGGGGATCCCTGCCCGGGGAGCGCTGCTTCGGGGGTTATTTTCATTTTCTGTGGGGCTCCTTCCCCTGCTCTGCGGGTCCAGGGCGGCTTTTGGGGCGCTCACGGCCGGGCGGCGCAGGGGGAAGACGCTGTTTTCCGGGGAATGCCCAGAGGTTTCGAAAACCCCGTCCTTGGCCATTTGCATACTTCATGCAAACACTTGCCAGGCTTGGAGCGGGCTCTCCTCCTCAGCAGCCTTTGAAGTTTACTGAGCAAACTGCAGGAGCGGCGGCTGTGAGAGCGGGCTGGGAACATCATCCCCATCCCTGGGGGAGCCGCCGGCCTCGGCTCCGGACGGGAACTTTTTGTGGGGCCGAGCAAACAGAGCGGCCCGCAGCGCGTGGGTGCCGGGACGGGAAGAGCAGGGAGGTGAAAAGCAGCGCTTTGTTTGTGCAGCGGAGCAGAGGTGGTACCGAGGCATCATTTACATCCCGAGTGGGGTGTGGGAGCCGTGACAGCTCCTGGAGCTGCTTTGCACGTGAATGACATCACCTCGTGTTTCCTTTCCCTCTTTTTTTCCCTTTTCCCAGAAATCGGGGGAGCTGGTTGCCGTGAAGGTCTTTAACAATGCCAGCTACCTGCGGCCCCAGGAGGTCCAGATGAGGGAGTTCGAGATGCTGCGGAAGCTGAACCACAAAAACATTGTCAAATTATTTGCCGTGGAGGAGACGGTGCGTGGGAACCCCTCTGGGAAAGCCTCGGGCTCCCAGCCAGGGGAGGGGAGCTGGTGCTGCCTGGCCGGGGGGACAGGCTGAGCCCTCCTGGCATCTCCCACCGCAGGGCAGCAGCAAGCAGAAGGTGCTGGTGATGGAGTACTGCTCCAGCGGGAGCCTGCTGAGCGTGCTGGAAGACCCGGCCAACGCCTTCGGGCTGGCCGAGTCCGAGTTCCTCATCGTGCTGCAGTGTGTGGGTGAGTGTGGGGCCGGGACCACTGGAGACCCTCCAGCGGGTGCCAGGGGGACCTCCCTGGGCAGGGGGGAGAGGGAGAAACTGCACCTCCTGTGTGGAGGGAGGTTTCTCCTCGCTCTGGGAAGGGAGGCTGTGCCCTGCCATGCCCTCATGCTCTCCATCCCCCCAGTCACACTGGACCCATCTAAGTGCAACCACTGTGGGATTTATCCCCTCTTTATTTCAGGAATTTAAAGTGGTTATGCATTTATTTATATGACTAGCAAAATCAGAACACGCCATTGGAATAAATAAATATTTTAATGAAATATGTGAAGGTGAGCTGACAACTTCTTAGCAGGAAAAGAAAAAGCCACAAAGGCAACAAACCAATCTAAAAACCTCTTGGGTAAAAATAAACTTTTTTTTTTTCTTTACCAATTTTATTTGCTAGTCTTGGTTATCCAAAGCAATTTTAATGCAAACACGTAAGACTTGTGCTGGCGGTCCCAGTCTTTGACAGAAAATCAGAAATCAAAATTTATTTTCTCCTTCCTAAATTCAAACTGAGCCCCCTGGAGCCCAGTGCCCCAGCCACGAATCTGCCTCCCCCCGTGTGCCAGTGGCAGGGATGAACCACCTCCGAGAGAACGGCGTCGTGCACAGGGACATCAAACCTGGGAACATCATGCGCCTCGTGGGGGAGGACGGGCAGAGCATCTACAAACTGACGGATTTCGGGGCCGCCCGAGAGCTGGAGGATGATGAGAAGTTTGTGTCTGTCTATGGGACAGAGGAGTACCTGGTGAGCAGGGCACGTCCCGGGTGCTGGCCCTGGGGGTGGCCGATCCCTGACCCTCAATCCGACACCTGGGTGGGCTTGGAGAGCCTGATCCTGCTTTTGGAAGGGGAGGGGGTCCGTGCTTTGTGGCAGGGTTACAGGGGGTGGTTTTGGGGAGGACAAAGAGTTCTGTTCTGGGTGATGGTTTTTGGGGAGGACACAGAGTTCTGTTCTGGGTGATGGTTTTTGGGGAGGCCCCAGAGCTGTGTTCTGGGGGTGATTCTGCACTGTCTCTGTGCCTCCCCCGCAGCACCCCGATGTGTACGAGCGAGCCGTGCTGCGCAAGCCGCAGCAGAAGGCGTTCGGGGTCACCGTGGACCTCTGGAGCATCGGTGTCACCTTCTACCACGCTGCCACCGGCAGCCTCCCCTTCGTGCCCTTTGGGGGACCCCGCAGGAACAAGGAGATCATGTAGGTCCCATGCCCAGCTGCGGGTGGGGCCTGGGGCTGTGGCTGGTTTAACCCCAAACGGCCCCAAAGCCCTGACGAGGGGCCTGTGTGTGTGGTGTGGGGAAGAATCCGTGTCCTGTTCCCCATCCCTCCAAATGGGATGCTTGGATGGGGCAGTGAGCACGGGTGGCACCCCTGCCCACAGCAGGGGGTTGGAACCAGGTGATCTTTAAGGTCCCTTCCAACCCGGATAATTGTAGGATTCTATAAAATGCATTCCCATGACCTCCTGGCTAAACGGGGTTAGTGCTCACTTGGAAGGTTTTCACTGTTCCTTGCAGTATTTTCCCTCTGGGCACTTCCTTTTCCCTCAGTGAATCATGTCTTTCCCAGCACATCCCTCTGCCCTTTCCCTCCACCCCAAACAAAGCTTGCCTGGCTCGAGCCAGCAGCAAATTCCCTTCCCACAGGTACAAAATCACCACGGAGAAGCCTCCTGGGGCCATTGCAGGGATCCAGAGGCAGGAGAACGGGAACATCGAGTGGAGCTACGAGCTGCCCCTCACCTGCCGCCTCTCCACGTGAGTGTCCCTTGCTGGGGCTGCAGCTGCTGTATCCTCACATGGCATGGGGGGGTTTGCAAGGCAGAGAAACCTCTCATCTCCAGGTGTCACAGCTTTCAGACCAGATCTCTGCTGTCCAGACAGGAAGAGGGGGTGCAGGGCAGGGCGGTGTTTGTGACTCGGGGTTACACCAGTCCGTGCAAGCCTCTCTTCTTCCCTTGCTGCTGCAGGGGGCTGAAGGACCAGCTGATCCCCATCCTGGCGAATATCCTGGAGGTGGATCAGGAGAAGTGCTGGGGATTCGACCAGTTTTTTGCAGGAACCAATGATATTTTGCACAGGATGGTGGTGGATGTGTTCTCCCTGCAGCAGGCGTCCTCCCACCGCATCTACGTCCACTCCTACAACACGTAAGGCTGTGCTGGAGGTAAATTTGGGAATGGAGCTCAGAAGCCTCAGCCCCTCACTTTAATAGGGGAGCCCGGGGGCAGCACCATTCCCTATGCGCCAGGTTAAAACACCAGGCTCAAATCAGCCCTTGCTGGGAGTGCAGTAATGGAGCTGTGGGCAGAGAGCCCCAGGGAGGTGTCCAGGGGCTCTGCTGACCTTGTCTGATGTTCTGCTAAGAGGAAAATATCAGCATTTTGGTGTTTTGAGGGCAGCAGGCTGCTAAAATGATAGAAATCTGTGTGGTCACCTCATTGCTTATGCCCATCCTTTCACTTCTTTCTCCATTTCAGTACCACCAAGTTTTTGGATGCTGTCTTCAAACAGACAAATATAGTCCCTCACCATCAAGAATATTTTTTTGAAGGACACGTGTATGAGCTGGATCCCAATCTACAAGCTCGTAATTTCTGCAAAACCACAGAGAGCAGCCCCCTGGCTTTGCTGAGCACTTCAGAGCAGCCCGAGGACGTGGTGGGGGTCCGGTACAGAGACCGTGAGTGTGGGTGGTGGAGATGTGTCACAGCAGGACAGTGGCTGTTGGAAGAGGGATTTGTTCCAGCTGTAATCCTGAGAGATTTCCCAGTTTCCCAGAGGGGTGATGGGCCCATTTCCTGCATGATCCCAGATCCTCGTGCCTGGGCAGTGTTTGACCTGGATCCCAGTTCTCAGTGGGGTTCCCAGTTCACCAGACTGGTCACTTTTCCCACTGCCAGGTTGTGCCAGTCCCCATTTGCAGTGGTGGCCCCAGTTCTAGCAGCAGTCCTGGTTCCCCGTGCCAATTCCCAGTGCCAGCTCCCAGTCCTGTTTCTGGTCCCTGTAGCAGGGCAGGAGGTGGAGCAGGATTAGGGGATTTCAGGGTCAGTTTTCCCCTGCCATGTGGTGCTGCTCCACAGCCACGTGCCACGCTGGGCTTTGCTGGGAATTCCTGCCTCCATCCACGCTCCCAAAATGCCTTGGAGGGCTGCACTGAGCCTCCAACACTGAGGCTGAAATCCTGAGTGGCCACAGGGATTACTGGTGGGTGGGAGCTGCCCAGAGCCACCAGCTGGGGGACAGAACGAACACCCCGACCCTGCCTGTCTTTCCAGCGGCACTGGAGTTCCCAAAGTTCGTGCCCAGGGTGGATGTGGTGGCCGACTGCAGTGCAGCCAAGGTGGGTGTGTGTGCCAGGGGCCAGGGCAGTGCTGGCAGTGCCCCGTGCCCCGCGGAGGCTCTGGCAGTGCCCTGCACAGGCTCTGGCAGTGCCCCGTGCCCCGCGGAGGCTCTCGCAGTGCCCCGTGCCCCGCGGAGGCTCTGGCAGTGCCCCGTGCCCCGCGGAGGCTCCGGCAGTGCCCCGTGCCCTGCACAGGCTCTGGCAGTGCCCTGTGCCCTGCACAGGCTCTGGCAGTGCCCTGCGGAGGCTCTGGCAGTGCCAGCACAGGCTCTGGCAGTGCCCTGCACAGGCTCTGGCAGTGCCCTGTGCCCTGCACAGGCTCTGGCAGTGCCCTGCACAGGCTCTGGCAGTGCCCTGTGCCCTGCACAGGCTCTGGCAGTGCCCTGCACAGGCTCTGGCAGTGCCCTGTGCCCTGCACAGGCTCTGGCAGTGCCCTGCACAGGCTCTGGCAGTGCCCTGTGCCCTGCACAGGCTCTGGCAGTGCCCTGCACAGGCTCTGGCAGTGCCCTGTGCCCTGCACAGGCTCTGGCAGTGCCCTGCACAGGCTCTGGCAGTGCCCTGTGCCCTGCACAGGCTCTGGCAGTGCCCTGCACAGGCTCTGGCAGTGCCCTGTGCCCTGCACAGGCTCTGGCAGTGCCCTGCACAGGCTCTGGCAGTGCCCTGTGCCCTGCACAGGCTCTGGCAGTGCCCTGCACAGGCTCTGGCAGTGCCCTGTGCCCTGCACAGGCTCTGGCAGTGCCCTGCACAGGCTCTGGCAGTGCCCTGTGCCCTGCACAGGCTCTGGCAGTGCCCTGCACAGGCTCTGGCAGTGCCCTGTGCCCTGCACAGGCTCTGGCAGTGCCCTGTGCCTGCACAGGCTCTGGCAGTGCCCTGTGCCCTGCACAGGCTCTGGCAGTGCCCTGTGCCTGCACAGGCTCTGGCAGTGCCTGCACAGGCTCTGGCAGTGCCCTGTGCCTGCAGAGTGCCGTGGGTGCTGCTCACCAGACCCTGCGTGTGGGGCGGGCGCTGCGGAGGGCCCGGGAGCTGCTGGCCAGGGGCCTCCACTGGGTGATGTGAGTGTCAGAGCCACTGCTGGGGCACGGGGGGACACGGGGGGTTTGGGGGCTCCGTGAAGGGTTTTCCAGCCTCCAGCAGGGTGGTTGGGGAGGGTCCTTGGGGGCTTGGAGGGAGCAGGGCAGGAGAGGCACCTGGGGCTGCACCTGGAGGAAAAACTCCTCTGTTCTGAGGATGCTCCTGTCTTCTTTTGTTCCTTTTGGGTCACTTTTTTCAGTTTAGGAGAGGCTGAGGAAAAGAGCAGAATTATTATTATTATTATTATCATCATCACTGGGTGTATCTATTGGAAGTGTTCCTGCCCAGGATGGGGTGATAGAATGAGATGAGCTTCAAGGTCCCTTCCACCCCAAACCATTCCATGATTCCATGATGAATTTCCCTGCCCCACCCTCTCCTTTTGGGGCAGGACAGTGAGCAGAGGGTGAGACATCCTAAAACCAGCAGCAACACCCAATTTTAGGTTCATGCAGCCCCCTCTGGGAGCTGCCCCTGGGTCTGGGAGCAGGTGTTGGAGGGGCTGTTTTCTCTCCTGGCAGAGGGAACCTGAGAACGGAGTGCTCCAGGATTTTGGAGCAGAGGAGAGGGGCTCACTCGGTGCTGGCCTGCCTGCAGCTCACCGAGGGGAAGGCACACGTGCTGTAAGTGAGCTGTGGCTGATGAGACTTGGGGCTCCCAGAGGTGCCTGGATAATCAGGAATAAGGAAATGCCAGGAATAAGCTGGTNGAGTGCCGTGGGTGCTGCTCACCAGACCCTGCGTGTGGGGCGGGCGCTGCGGAGGGCCCGGGAGCTGCTGGCCAGGGGCCTCCACTGGGTGATGTGAGTGTCAGAGCCACTGCTGGGGCACGGGGGGACANTGGGAGGCAGGAGGCTTCTTCACTGTAGGAAATGAGCCACTCTGGCTGTTTCTCCCTTTGTGCTTCAGTTTTTAATGATCAGTCCTTGGTTTCACAGGAGCTCAGGGTTAGTCCTGACTCTGCCTCCTGCCCTGGGGTTTTCTGACTGTTGCAGCCCTTGAGCAGGAAGGAGCCAGGGCTGCTGCCAGCTCCAGGGAAAGGAAAAGAGCAGGATGGCACCAGCTGCGGGACCCCATGCGGGTCTGGCCCCGATCCCCAGCCCCATTCCCTGCACACAGCCCTGGAGAGCTGGGCTGCATTCCCAGGGATCCAACATCCCAACTCCCACGGGGACAGGTCCCATTTCCTTCCAAGAGTCTCCACTGGATTATGGAGACACCCTGGGCTGCCCCCAAGCTTCCCCTTCCCCACATCCCCCTTCCCACCCGGCTGCCCTGGGCCAAGCTGAACCCATTTTATCTCAAGCAACCCCCGGATATTTTGCTTTTCTGCTGCTTTTTTGTTGTTGTTGTAGTGGAAAATTCTTTGCTACTGGGTTGCTGTTCTTTGCCATTTAGCAAAGTCTCTTAATTTCCATTTCATCTGAAAAGCAAAATAAAATAGGGACACATGGTTCCCATTGAGTGCAGCACTCAGGGCTGGGGTGCCAAGAGCAGCAGTGCTGCAGCTGGATGCTCTGGCTCTTCCAGCCCTTCCAACACTCTGTATCAGGAATATTTCTGCTGACGTGGCCAGTGTGCCGTGCCAGCTGCAGGGGCGCAGACAGCATCCCAGCTGGCCTGAAGCCAGGGGGTGTCAAACCAACAATTTTGGAACAGATTGGACGCAATGGGGAGAGTTTTTACGAGATCAGCACTTTGCATCTCGTGGCTCAGATCTGGCACTCTGAAATGGGAGCTGCTGCCCGAGGAAATCACTTTGCAGCCCCCTCAGAACCCCAGCACAAGATGGATCCTTTGCCCCAGTGACAGCTGGATTGTTTCCTCCTCCAGGAATGTCCATTTTCTGTCTTCCCTCAGGTACCAGACGGTTCCTGCAGGCAGCAGGGGCCCCGCTGGGGTGGAGGTGCTGAAGATGAGGCTGCAGAGGGTGAGGAGCATCCCCAGCCCCAGGAGCCCCCACGGCTCTTGGAGCAGCTGGTCCCACCCTCTCCCCTCCTCTGCAGGTGGACGAGGAGCTCTCCCAGTGCTCCCACAGCATCTTTGACTTCCAGGGGGCACTGGATGGGATTTTGGCCGAGCTGGTGAAGGACAGGCAGCAAGTGCACGAAGACAGAAGGTTTGTGGTGGAACCCCTGGTGCCACTCGGCTGTAAGTCAGCTGAGCAGGCTCTGGGCTGTGGCTGATGAGACATGGGGCTCCCAAAGGTGCCTGGATAGTCAGGAATGAGGAAATGCCAGGAATAAGCTGGTATCCATCAGTGGGATGGAGCAGTTCCTGGCCAGGCACAGCCCCTGGGGTGATGTCCCTGCACGCAGACACAGGCAGCAGTGCCCCCGGCCCACAGCAGGTTCACATTCCACCCCAGAGCAACAATTTCACTCCAAAATTATGATTTCACCCTGGCCTCACCCCCTCCCTCCTTCCCTGTCCTCTTGCAGCATCCAGCAGATCGAGTGCTGCCTGGAGAAGATGCAGGTGATCTACAAGCAGTTCAAGAAGGCCAGGACGTGTCTGCGTGAGTGCTGAGCCCGGGGCACGAGGCAGGAATGTCCCTGCTCTGTCCCAGGGGGAAAATGGATGGTTCTGGTTTGCTGGGATTAGCAGTTATTCCATGGGATGGTTTGGGCTGGAAGGGACCTTGTGGAGCATCTGTTTCTGTGTCCTGACAGTGGCCCTGGGGGCTGAGCCAGGCAAATCCCCTTCAGCAGCCTCTGTGTGCTGTGAGAGCGCCCATTTATTGGGCAGGAAACGCGTGGTGACCGAGTCTTTCCTCCGCAGGGCTGGGCTACAACGAGGAGCAAATCCACAAGCTGGACAAGTGAGTCCCACCCTCTGCCCTTGCCGTGGTTCTGGCTGGATCCCAAAGGGGTGTAAATTGTCCCTGGTGCTGTCAGAGGGCAGCTGGAGGTGGTTCCTGTGCTGGCTCCTCCTCGCAGGACCTCTCAGTGAAGGTCTCAAACCGTGAACTCTTCCAGGTGAAGCTGTGGGAGAAGCTCTGCAGAGGTGGGAACAGGGAGAGGCTTTTGTGCCACATCCCTGTGCTGGATGAGGGGATAAACTCACTGCTGCTCACACAGGACTTGGTCTGAAGCCATTTATTTACTGAGATGCTGATTTAGGAAGTGTCCCTGCTTCCCTGTTTAACTTCCAGTGGCAGGGAAATGCCTGATGGGTTTTGTACCTTGAAGAATCCTTTCAGTTCCCACCAAAACCAGGGGAATTTATCACAGGCAAGAAATAAAATTCCCACTTCAACCTGCAGCAGGGAGATGAAATTTCACAGACTCCTTTGTCCTTAATGCTCAGTGTAACCTTGAGCATCTGCCTTCAATTCCTAGGCAGAGACTTCTCAGCAGTGCCCTGGGGGTGGTGACAGGGGACTGCATCCCCCAAACCTCCCTCTGCATCCCAGCCAGGCCTTGTTTTCCCTGATTCATTTCAGAGCACCCAGCCCCTCATTCTCCATTCAGGAGGCAGCTTTAGGCCCCCTGTGACGTTCCTTCTCGCAGGTTTAAGGAGCTCGTGGTGTTCTCTCTCTTATTCCCGGCTTTAGGCTGAACCTGGGGAGCCTGGCCAGGAAGGTCCTGTCCATTTTCCAGAGCGACTGTGTCCAGCAGTACCAGGAGGCCCTGGCCCTGCACAGCAGCAGGATGAGGTGCAGCCTCCACTGGGATCTGGGGCAGGGGACCTTGCAGTAACCACCGCGGGCTCTGTGCTATGGATCGGGGCTGGAGATGGGAATGGGGATTTTGGGAAAGGCTCGGGGGCTGCAAAGGGGTGGCAAAGCCTCCAACAGCTCTGTGAGCCTGCTGGGAACCCCACCGTTCTGCCCTGCTGTTCTAAGTTTGTATTTAAAAAAGCCCCAAACTTGCAGCTGGAGTTCGAGCAGCTGTTTCCTTGCTCTGGGTGGGGGCAGAGGTTATTTTATCACAATTGCCACTGAGACAGAGAGATCTACTTACCGGGAATGATTTGCTGTTAAACGGTGCTGGGGGAATAATGGGAGAGCAAATTACCCCGCCGTGATTGAGAGCGACCCACTCACTGCCCGCGGCTGCAGGAGGGGAGGCAGGTGGGGAGAGGATGCTGCAAAAATTGGATTTTCATGGCAGGGTTGCTTTTGGAGAGGAGCAGCCTCCCCTGGGCCGCCGGTGTGGATGGAGGGAGGAGGAGTTTCTGGAATACCTTACAATTAAACACATTTTTTGACCCGGTCCCGTTTCTGGTGGGGAGTAGCCTTGGGCTGGATCTACAAGTACAGGGGATTTTTAAGGTGGATTAAATGTTAAGATTTTTGATTCGGATGCTCAGAACTTCTCCAGGAGCTGAGGGCAGGGTCTGCCCTGTCCCTGTGCTCTCCCTGCCTCCTCCTTGCCTTTTCCCTGCCCTATCCCAGTTTTTTACCCAGTCTTTTCCCATCCTTCCCCCATTCCCAGCCCCAGCCTGTCCCACCAGGGGTTTCCAAGCTGCCAACCCTCACCCAACGGCAGGTTTCACTCTGAGGACAAGAACTGTGTCCCTCATCACCCTGTCCCACCACAGGCAATGAAATTTCCCCCAGTTTCAGCAGGAATTTTGTCTTGGATTGGGATTCCCCCTGGATGTGGAGCCCCACAGAATCCATGCAATGCAGGAGGTCTGCACTAGAGCAGGGCTTCACCTGTGCTCACAGGGAGGGAAAAACCTTCTCCATGTTTTCCTGGGGTATTTTTGTACCTGTTTTCCTGTTCTTGTGGAGAAAGCACCATGAGTCACAGCTGGATATTTTTAATTTCTTGTTACCTCAGTTTTAATTGTCCTGTTTTGTTTCCTGCCAGGCTTTGTGGGGTGGTGGTTGTTTTTCTGGGGACTTGAGGTGGATCATTCACCTGAAATATTCTTTCCTTTGGTTTTTTTAAAGCCAAACCAAACTTTTTTTTTTTTTTTTAATACAACTCCTGATGTGCCAGTGGGTGTGAGGAGCTTTTTTTGGGTGGATGCTCAGTCCTCCAAGGGACAAGAGGCCCAGCCTATGCTGGGTGCAGTGATGGGCCTGAGCTGCCTCATTTACAAGCAACTGTCCCTAGTTAATTACTCTTGAGCTGTTTGGATAGCCTGGCCTTTGGTGGCTGTTGGAGCTGCAGCTGTGATTACAACACTGACTCGTTTGCTTTCCTGCAGGATTTTGAATGCAGACAGCTCTGCAGAAAGCAGCGTGCAATTAAAACACACAAAAGAAATCAGCGATGCCAAGCGCTGACCGGAGTTTTTGTCGTAATTTTCTCTTTCCAGGAAAGTTTGCGAGATCAAGAAGCACCTGAAGAGGCTCAGCAACCGCATCAGCACCTGCACTGTGGAGATGATGGAGTGCCAGGACTGCCTGCAGGGCGTAGGTGTCCGGGCTGAGCTCCTGCTGCTCCCGGGGCTGCTCCCACTGCCCTCCCGGGCTCGGGAGCCCCCGGCTCCATCGGGGCAGCCCGGGGGGATCTTTGAACCCCTTGCTGTGCAGTTCTGTGGGTGATACAAGCTGGAGGTGCTGTGCTGTGTGAGCAGGGAGTGAGTGGGGAAACCTTTGGCAAAGGCACTGCTGGTCCCAAGGATCGCCTGGCACAGGGATCTGTGCCCAAAAAACGGGAATTAACAGGAGGAAGATGCTGCTTCACCTCCAGCTGCTGAACTGGGGCACAACCTCCTGGTGGATGTGCTGGTGCTTTATTCAGTTTGTCCTGGAGCAGTGCTGGGGGCTGGCACTGGGCGCTCAGCCCACAGACACCCCTGGGCACTGCCAGGGCTCTCCATCCCCACAGGCTCTGGACAGGCTTCTCCAGGTGGAGAAATGGAATTCGGGCCTGGCCCCTGCGGTGCCTTCCCCTGCCCCCCTGAGCCAGGAGGAGATGGCTCTGCGGTGAGTCCTTGGGATCTGGGGACAGCCCAGATCCTCGGGGAGGAGCAGAACCTGCTGCTGCTTGTCCTCGGGAACGGGGTGAGGGCTCCGTGTCTGCAGGGCTGGAAAACTCTGCCCCTGCTGGGTGTGATCCCTGCTCGGTGTCCTGGGGGACGTCCTGGCCCTTCAGCAGGGCTCCCGTGGGAAGCAGGGACTGAGCAGTGCAGGAGTGAGGGCTGGCTGTGTCCCTGCAGGGTGCAGGAATCAGGGCCGGCTGTGTCCCTGCAGGAATTAGGGCCGGCTGTGTCCCTGCAGGGTGCAGGAATCAGGGCCGGCTGTGCCCCTGCAGAGTGCAGGAATCAGGGCCGGCTGTGCCCCTGCAGAGTGCAGGAATCAGGGCCGGCTGTGTCCCTGCAGGGTGCAGGAATCAGGCTTGGCTGTGTCCCTGCAGGAATTAGGGCTGGCTGTGTCCCTGCAGGGTGCAGGGATCGGGGCCGGCTGNCTGCAGGAATTAGGGCGGGATCTGCCCCTGCAGAGTGCAGGAATCAGGGCTGGCTGTGTCCCTGCAGGGTGCAGGAATCAGGGCCGGCTGTGTCCCTGCAGGAATTAGGGCGGGATCTGCCCCTGCAGGGTGCAGGAATCAGGGCTGGCTGTGTCCCTACAGGATGCAGGAGCTGCTGGAGCAGATGAGGTCGGTCACCTGTGATCTACAGTTCAACAACAGCATCATCGAGCGGTGAGTGAGGACCCCCTGAGCTGCTGCTCCGGGCAGGGATCCCTGCCCCTCCCACCGGGAATGCGGCGCAGGGTCTGGCTGGGCACCCAGCACAGCCATACTCGCTCCTGGGCTGGTTCACGTGGGGTTTTTAACTGCCCCAATTTGCATCAGGTCTGACAGCAGCAGAATTTCTCTTCCTTGGAGTTTTAGCCGTGAACTTCTCCGTCGTTTCTCCACCCTCTTCCCGGCCTTTTCCCGGTGCTGTCCACTGGGCTGCTGCTCATTGCCAGGGGAGGTCGATGCTTTCTCCTGTGTGAAAATCTCTCCTGCTGGTCACCCCCGGGACTTTCCTCCCCTGCATCCTTTTCTTGAGGCTCTGAACGGACAGCGGGATGTCCAGGAGTCCTGGAGGACAAAACCCAAGGAAATGGAATTCGGCCCTGGTTTTAGGACCACATCTGGCCTAAATCCTTTGCTTTTGTCCCTGCAGGTTGGGTGGGGCTGCTCCTACTCCCAGCGTTTGAGGGACATGGTGAAGGTGCAGCTGCTGAAGCAAAACCACTTCCCAGCACAGGGAATTCACACACCTGGAGCCGTTGGATTTCCTGGGAGCTCTCTGTGTCCTACCTCTGTACTCCAGCACTGCACGTCCACCCCCCTCAGCTCCGAGTGCCTGGAGCCTCTGCAAGTTTGGCCAGAAAATTGAGGTTTTGGCCAGAAAAATTTATCTTTTTTTTTTTTAATGCTTGTAGGACTTGGTGTTTTAATGGTTCCTCTGTGTCAGATGAGGAACAAGAAGAGGCTTCACCTTTCATCCTCTCACTTATTTAGGAATTATTCCCACTTTTAACGGGCTGCAGTGGGGCAGGAGGAATGCTGGTGGCTGTGAGGGCTTGGAGCTGCCCTGGGAAGACATTCCCAACCCTTCCCTGCTGTTAATGCTCCAGAGAGACAGGACAGAGGGGGAACGCATCCCCCACCCCCGGGACTGGGGCAGGGAGCTGCGGGAGGGCCCTGCTGACCCTCTGTTAGGGGCAGTCATCCCGCTCGGTTCCCGACTGCTTTTTGACCTTGGGGTTGACGAGGAGCTGTAATTCCCCGATTATCAGCCGGAGTGGAGCAGCGACAGGGACTGCCGGGAGTGGGAGATGGGATGGGGGGTGTTTGTGGGAAGGGTCAGCCCCCCCTGCCTGTCCCCAGCGTGATTTATGGGCTGTCACCCCCAGCGCAGGGAGCAGCACCGGCAGGGTGACAGATCCCGCCCCTCCCTGGCACATCATCCCTGCAGGGCAGCGCAGGCGGGAGGAGCAGCAGGGCTCTGCCCGGCCCGACTTTCTTGTAGGAACTCGCCGAGGGTGCCCGGGAGCCTCCCCCGCCCAGGAAACCTTTCCCCGGTGGAATTTGGCACCCGAGCTCCCCATTCATTTTCATTATAAAAACCAACATCCTGAATGTCCAGCCCAACTGTTTGCTGTGGAGAGGTGGAACGAAGCCATCGCTTAAAAGCTTTTCTCCTAGGAATTGTTTTCTGGGATTCTCCGAGATTTCTAATGGATGTTATTTTGAATGCCGCCAGAATTCACTGATATTCCCCCAGGAACAGGGCAGGGAGCCCAGGCAGGGTCCCTGCTGCACCTCCTGGGATTCGGTGGAGCTGCACTGACTCGCACCAGCTGAGCATTTGACCTGGAACATGTTTGGCTTCAACAAAAAGGGATTTATTTCTTGGCAAACAGAAAAAAGGGGTTTTGCTAATAGCCCCTGTCATGCTCAAACTGCTGTAACACAGCAGCTGCAGAGGCGACTTCTGGAATCCAAATGAAACAAGAGTTTTCCTGCCAATGTTAATTACTTGGAGTTTCTTTTCCCCAAAAAATATTTTAACCTGTGGCCTAAAAGTGCTCCCTGAGCTGTCAGCTCTGAATATCTGGAGGGACAGCTGGGAAGGATAATGTCTGTCATGAGCCTTTTGTGCAGGCCCAGCCAGAGCTTGCTGTGGGGCCAGAAAATATTGCATTTATTTTGTATTTTTATGCCCTGAAGCTGCAGAAGAGAAACTGGAGATGTCTCCCGGGATGGTATTGGGAAAATGAAAGTCCAGAATGGTTTTGGGAGGTTCCCAGCCAGGTGCCAGGTGCACCTTCACCCTCAGAAATTTCCTGTGTTGTAGGTGATTCCTGATACAATTCACAGTTGGTGGGCGACAATAAACCACCAAATTTTTGTGGAACAATTTACTGAGGAATGAATCTGCTGCTGTTTTCAAGCAGAAGCAGAGGAGGTAGGAAAGCGAATCAGGATCCTGAACTGATCCTGAAAAGATCTTCCAAAAATTAACTTGCTGCTTAGCACAGAACAAAACTCGAATTTTTCCAGCTGCCTTGGTTTGAAGTTCTCAGTAGGGGCTGCTTATGGTGCTAGGCTGCTGTGGTTCGGAGCCAGTGTTTTAATCCATCCTTCAAATTAGAATCCTTGAAAAGGATTTAGAGATCCTTGGCTTATCCTGTCCTCAGGAGTCCACGGGAGACATCAAGTTCAGCTCCCTGGAATCCCGGATTCACCGTGCCCAGCTCTGCCCTCGCTGCCTCTCAGCTCCCTTCTCTTCCCAACCCCGCAGAAATTCGGGGCTAATTCTGCCTGAATGGACGCGTTTCAAACCAGAACGAGCGGGCGCAGCGGCGAGGGGCCGGTGGTGACCCAGGAATGTGTCACCTTCTCCAGCCGCACGCCCCAAGGCAGCGGGGAGGGGTGACAGGGACCTTCCCAGGCCCTGTGACATCCCCGGCGCTGAAAGGAGGCGGTCACCCGCAGTGGCCGGGGACACGCAGCGCCAGGTCCGGCCGTGCCCAGGGGAAGGGGTGACCGCAGCGCCCCGAGCTGCGGTTCGCCCGCGATAATTCCCCTTTCACCTTTCCCACGGGAGCCCCGGCCGGGGCGACAATTCCTGCGTGTGGCATCCCTGGGTGGCGGCTGTCCCTGCAGAGGGGACACGGGGTTTTCTAGCGCGGCCCCGGCGGGGATGCGGCTGCGCTCCGTTGGACCCCCCGAGGGACGCGCGGACCCCCCCGGGCCCCCAGCCCCGCGGGGTGACTGTCCGGCGGGCAGAGCGCCGCGGCGCCGGGGATTCCCGGGGAGAGGCCGCTGCGGGGACGTTCCCGGGGCGCGGACGGGGAATCCCACGGCCAGGAGCGAGTCCGGGGGGAAGCGTCGCCCGGGGCTGCGAGCGCGAAGCTTCCCGGTTCCCGGGGGGGTCCCCCCGGGAGGGGCCGGTCCCGGTGCCACCCCCCGCGCCGCGTCTCCTCCCTCCCGGCCGGTGCAAGGCGCCTGCGCTGNCCTGCCCCTCGCTGTCCCCTGCTGTCCC
Organism: Hylia prasina; assembly: GCA_013397195.1. NCBI lineage: Eukaryota > Metazoa > Chordata > Aves > Passeriformes > Sylviidae > Hylia > Hylia prasina. The sequence goes on from VYXD01007946.1 coordinate 224,562, forward strand.
CCGCTGTCCCGCACCCCTGCTCTGCCCGCATCCCCGCCGGTGCTGCCGTCCCGCATCCCTTTCCTTGCCCGGACTCTGCCGCCCCCGATTCTCTCCCTGCCCTTGGCCCCAGCTCTGCGCCCCTCGGGTCCCGCTTTGGTGCCGCCGGGCCCTGCCGGGGGTCCCGGGGGCTGCGATCGGGACGGGCCGGGGTCTCCGGGTGCGGGCGCGGCGCTGCCGGGCGGGCTTGGAAAATTAGTATTTTCCAGGAAAGGGGAGAGGATCGGCTCGTGGGCGGGGTTGGCATCAGCAGCTCGCGGTGAGCAGGGAGGGTTCGTGTTTGTAAAGCTTTACGGTGAGGGGTAAAGTCCTCTGGAATTTGTAAGTTCGCCTGATGCTCTGCCCAAACTCCTGCGGTGCGGGAGCTTGAGCCAGTGAGATGCCCTGGTGCCGCTGCTCGTGTCGCATCCGCGCTGCGCTGGTGCTGTTCGTGCTCTGCAGGACAGAGTCACCTTTCCCTGTGCGGGAAGGGGCCCGAGGTGACCCAGCTGGGGCTGTGCAGTGACACCCGCGCCCTGTCCCGGGGCTGCTCCCACTCCCTGGCGAGGCGTGACCCGTGTTAGGTGTTGCGGGAGGGGAAACGAGGAGCTTTTAGCAAAGCCGTGTCGCTGATAACCCGGGGATTGATCCCTGCTGGCTGTGAAACCGCTCCTGCCCAGCTCAGTCCCTCAGGCTGGGGGAAACTCCTCTGGGATGCAGCTGCTGGAGCTTGAGGGACTTGAAAACCTGCGGAGCCTCTTGATTTCTGGCAGAAGGTGTTGATGCTGATGCCATCCCCGCAGGTCTGTGCCAGCGAAATCACAGTACCTGTGAGGGTGCCCTCGGTGCGGGTGGGGAGGGCAGGGAGGAGGTGCCGGCGGTAATTTGGGACTGAGCCGCGTCGGGCTGGGTCCGGGGGACGCGTCCCTGCTCCTTTTTGGGGTGTCTGGGAGGGCTGTGCCAGGCACGTGCGGCAGCACCAGCCCCACCGGGGCAATTAGTGCCCGGCTCAGCCAGTTCTGGTCCGTCCGGCCGCTTGGCTTTCCTTGGGTTATGAACCAATTAAGTGTTTCTGGTGGGGGCTCGCGGGGCGGGCGGGGCTCTCGCCGGTGCCGTTTGGGGCGGAGGGAGGGACGGCAGCACCATCTGCTGCAGAGCATTACAGCTTTAGCCCTGCCTGCTGCCAATTAAATGTAACCCGGCCGCCGCCACAACGTGACACGGGGACACGCCGGGGCTGGGCCTGCGTGCAACGAGGGGGTGCAGACCTGACTTCGAGGGTGCACCTTTGCTGCTGCCCGGTGTCCTGGTTAATTCCCTCAAAAGCTGCTGAGGGCCAGGTGATTCCTGCGGGCCGGGAGCTCCTGGCTTGCAGCACCGAGTGTGTGAATGAGCATGCTTAAAGGGTTTAGGAGAAATAAGGTTTATTTGCGGGGGGAAAACACCCAACTTTGTCGAGACTCTTTTGCCAGCCCCTGGACACGGGTCAGGTGTGAGGTGAGGCCCTGAATTGTGTGCTTCGAAATCCTGACTTTAAGCAGAAATTCACAGAATTCTGTGGTCTTGCGAAATGCTGTATAAATAGCTGTTTGAAGGACTTCTCCTCTGGCAGGATGTTTTCCATACTTATATTGAAACAGATTTTAAATAACTCCATTTCCCTTTTCATTTCAAAGAATTATGCAGACTGTGGGAGTAGTTCTGCCTCAAAACTCCCCAAACAACCGGGATGGGGGGAAGGGACACTCCAATCTGCATTTCCTGTCATCCCAATAGTGATTCCCATTAAAAATGCCTGAGAGCTGCAGACGGGGCGTGATCTCCCCCCTTGGTGAACATTTATTTTTTTTTCTCTCTGATGCAGAGTTGCTGCTTGTTTGCTTTTGACTTGCAGCCTGGGGATACTCAGGTTTTTGTTTGTACAGTTCTGGCCTATTTTTATTTATGTCAGATCTGGTTGTATTTAGTAAAATGGGAAAGTGACATTCATTTATTTAATTATTTATTATAATTATTTACTGTTCAGTCTGGAGAAAAGGAGGTTCAGGGGGACTTTCTGTGATTTTAACACAAGTGCTGCCCACGGGTGCTGCACCTGGGGCTGATGCAGATGTTGCCTGAGACAGGGAGCCTTTTCTCCCTGCTTTTATTTGGGGTGTTCCAGGCTCTGTGCAGGACAGACATCCAGCATCCTGCTCCCACTGCTGTCAGCGTGAAAGGGGAGCTCGGGAGTGAATCCTGCTGGCATTCCCTGAAAATCCTTGTTTCCAGACTTGGAGGGGATTGATTTGGGCGGGAGGAGTAGGTGTGCCTTGGATATCTCCTGTCTAAGGCGTGTGGCTTTGTGCTGCTGGCACTTCTCAGAGCTGAGTCAGCAGGGAAGTAAATGATCTCCATGTCGGGGTGTAAATGTCTGTCCTGCTGCCTGGGACAGCTTTTCCCGGCGGGGCAGGGATGCCGTGGGCTGTTTGGGGAGCTCAGGTGCAGCTGCTGGGTGTCCCGGTGACCGAGGCAGCTTCAAAGCCCCTGTGTGTCCTGTCGGCCTTGGGGACAGCACAGAAACCAGGCTGGGCTCGGGCCGGGGCAGCTTCCTGGTGGGAAGGGTGCTTCCCCGGCTCTTGGTGTCTCTGACAACCAAAAATCAGGTATTTTTGATCATATAATCATATGGATCTATAATCATATATCAGAATCATATAAATTTGATATTTGTGTTAATGAAAATAGCACATTGTTTTTTGGCTGAAGGGTTTCTTGGCAAGAAGATCAGTCCAGCTGCCCGTGGGCAGGGCTGTGAGTGGGGCAGCCCTCGGGGGAAACCTCAGAGCGTGTCCAGCACCTCTGCAAACGCAGTCACACCCGGAGCCAGCGTGTGATCTGCAGATCTTGTGACACAGATCCAGCTCGGCCGAGCACCTCAGCATCCAAACGGGTTCTGTGCCTGTGCCCTGGAGCCGCCCTCGCCTCCCGGAGCAGCTCGTTCTGCGTTCAGGCTCTGCTGAATCAGCCCCTGTTTCCTTAAGGAGGGAGTCAGTAAAACATCATTTCTCTTTCTAATTTGTAGAGCAAACTTCAGTCCTAAAGCTGCTGGTTCTTGAGGAGCCGTTTGCTTAAGACAACGAGATCTTTACCGGGTTCCTTGCCGGGGCTCTGCTCGCAGCGCTGCTGCTCCCGGGGACACTTTGTGTCTCTCCTTCCACCGCATCCTCCCACACTCGGTCTCGCCACTGTAAACAATAATCGCCGCCAGTTCACAGGACCCACAGCCCTTTGCACCTCTGGCCCATTTAGCTGATCCAGGCAGCCTCCTGAAGCTTTCCCTGCTGCCAGGTGACTCGGGCAGGTGGGAACGGGGTGGGGCCCGGGGGTGCCTCCGCCCACCGCGGCTCCCCCAGGTAGGAGAGCCCCTCCCTGGGAGGAGATGGAGCTGCGGGGAGGGCCGGGGCCCTGCCCAGAGCCGTGGCACGGGCTCCGGGGGCGCCTCAGGTCTCCCAGGGTCATGTTTCCTGCTGCATTCCGGTCCAGTGCCTTGGGAAGGGTTTATGGAGAGAGACGCCAGCCGAGGCGCCAGCTCCTACCTCGCAGGTCGGTGTTTGGGCTCCTCCCTCTGCTTCAGCCCAGTGAAGCTCAGTGGAGGTTGCTGGTCGGGCTGTGGGAAGGAGGGAGGTGCACAGGGGCTGGGAAAGCCCCCCGAGGTAACTCATTGCTTTTGGCGCTCGGGTGGGCTTTGGGCTGGTTAAATTCCATCCTTGTTGCTCCCTGTGTTTGTGAGAGGGGTCCTGAGCAGAGGGGGGAGCAGGTACAGGGTGGCAGATTTCAGGGGTTGTTAAACTGGTGTTTGTGTCCCACCACGTGACACCTGGCACAGCAGATCCACCATGGAATGGTTTGGGTGGGAAGGACCTCAAAACTGTTCTCATCCCACCCCTGCCATGGCAGGGACCCCTCCCACTGTCCCAGGCTGCTCCAAGTGTCCAGCCTGGCCTTGGGCACTGCCAGGGATCCAGGGGCAGCCACAGCTGCTCTGGGCACCTGTGCCAGGGCCTGCCCACCCTCCCAGGGAAGGATTTATCCCAAATATCTCACCTAAATCTCTCCTCTTTTAGTTTAAAACCATCCCCCTTGTCCTGTCACTGAAAAGTCACCCTCCCTGACTTTAAACTGCCCTGATTTTAATGGATGCTGTGACAGGCATTTACAAGCCTCCCATAACTATGTGCGGAGTTTAAATCAATATTATAAATACAGTTAATCTCAGTGTGTTCCTTTAACCTCTGATTAAACACTGGGGACTTTTTTATCCCTCAAACTTTAAAAGACTGTGGGGAAAAGCAGCAAAGAGAGAGGAGAGGATGCCGGGAAGAGACCTCCCAGCACACGGCCGAGTCCTGCGCTTTCTCTCTCTAATCTCTTCCGTTGGGTTATTTTATCTTATCAAGCAAAAAGCCCCAGAAATAGAAAGTTTTCCATGGCTTACAGGAGATGCACGAGCCCTGAGCTGCGCTCCCTGCTCAGAAAAATAAATAAAGAGCCCCGTCAGATGGCAGCAGGTTGTAAATGGACAATGTCAGGGCTTTATCTCCGTGGGGGAAAAGGCCTCTGGTGGGAGCAGACACAACTTGCTGTGGTGCCTGCTGTGTCCCAGAGCGTTTGGGGCTGGGACGTGCCTGCAGAGCTCCCGGCCTCCTCTCCCGAGGATGACGGATGGGAAGGCAGGAGCGGCCACTTGCTTCGGGCTTGTAACAAAGAGAATCCGTAAAATCTTCAGGCATTTCCCCAAATCCAAGCCCTGGTGCACGGGACTGCGCCTGCCGAGGAGGCCCAGCAGGGAGGTGCTGCTGCTCAGAGGTAGGTGGTGGGGTTGGGGTGTTTTGGCCGGGTTTGCAGGTTTTCTGCTGCTCTTTGGGGCACTGCTGAACATGGCCTGGCCACAGGGATCCTTCCCGGCAGGTCCCGGGGTGGGCACGGGGCTGGCACCACACCTGTGGTGGCTTGTCCTTCTCCTCTCCTTCTCCTCTGGCTCCTCTGCAGCCCTGCAGAGGCACAGGACATCCCCTGCCCTGCAGCAGCACAGGGTATCGCTGCTGTCCCACCTGCCAAAGGAAAATCGGGGTTTGTTCAGCAATGGCTCCAGAGCACCTGCCAGCACCTGGGGCTGTGCCCCGGGGGCTGCAGTGGCACAGGGACCTCACAGAGGGGTGGCTGTCACCGAGGGGACAAACAGAAACAGCCCCTGGGGCTTGGCAGTGTTTGCAAACAAAGGGACCCAAACCATCTGGCTGAGACCTAAACTGCCAAGACCAGACTGCAGAGCTGGGGCTGCAGGACTGAGACCCTTCCTGGGCTCACTCTGTGGGTGCTGCTGCCACAGGGCCACATCCTGCTGCCACCCCTGAGGTCACCCAGTGACGTCAGGCACGGGAGGAGCACCTGCAGCAGCACAGCCCGCAGCGTCCCACCCCAGGTACAGCCCGCAGCGTCCCACCCCAGGTACGGCCCGCAGCGTCCCTCCCCAGGTACAGCCCTCAGCGTCCCACGTCAGGTACAGCCCTCAGTGTCCCACCCCGGGTACAGCCCTCAGCGTCCCACCCCGGGTACAGCCCTCAGCGTCCCACCCCAGGTACAGCCCTC
>VYXD01007946.1:230426-241973 GCA_013397195.1 Hylia prasina
CAGGTACGGCCCGCAGCGTCCCACCCCAGGTTCGGCCCGCAGCGTCCCACCCCAGGTACGGCCCGCAGCGTCCCTCCCCAGGTACAGCCCTCAGCGTCCCACCCCAGGTACGGCCCGCAGCGTCCCACCCCAGGTACAGGCCGCAGCGTCCCACCCCAGGTACAGCCCCCTGCACTCGGGGCTCTGTGAGCCCCTGGGGGATTCCAGAATTTGAATGGAGGAAATCTCCACTCTACCACCTTGTCCGAGCCCTCACACATCTCTGGAGCCTCCTTCTCCTTTTGTCCCCCATCCCACTCGGGTCAGGTCAGGTTGGAAGATGTCCTGGGGGTCTGTGGTGTCCTGGGGGTGGGAATGGAAGGATTGGGGTGGGCAGGATGATGGGAAAAACCCTTCCCTGGGAGGATGGGGATGCCCTGGTACAGAGCAGGTGTGGCTGCCCCTTCTCTGGAAGTGTCCCAGGCCAGGGACACCAGCCTGGGTGAAGGTGTCTCTGCTCGTGGCAGAGCAGCTTTAAGGTCCCTTCCAACCCAAACCATTCTGTGACTGCAGTCCTGTGTTTAGGCACTGAGATGGGCATTTATATGGGACTGGTTTACTCATTTTATCCCCTGAGAGGATTTATCTGTGGAGAAAGAGAAATTCCCTTCAGCCACCAAAGTTTTTCACAGTATCATGACCTTTCTCTCTTTTTTTAAAGAAACTCCATTTCCAAGTGTTCCATTGTTTGACTGGAATGGAAATTATCTTAAAGCCTAAGTGGAGGCATCCTGCTCCTCTTGGCAAACTGGTCACGTGGCGGCTTCCTAAAGCTGTGCAGGGTTTCTAAAATTAGTGTTCCCCACCGGATCTCCAGTGATTATGTCTGTTAATAGGTGACGGTGACTAAGGAGGTGTCACACTTTAATCCCACAAAGAAATGCCACAATGGGCCTGATCCAGAGGAAGTGCCTGGGAATTGGCATTTCTGGGCTCCAAATTACCTGTGTCAGGCCTTTGGCTGCCTTTGCCCCCACGCTGGAGCTGCCCAAAGTGGAAATCTGGGCAGAGGGGACGTTGTAGTGGTGGCAGATGCTCAGGTGAACCCACAGCTGGAACATTCTCCAGCTGGCAGCCCCAGCAAAGACTTGGCCAATGTCCCCCATTCAAAGGCTGTTCCAGTTGCTGGAAAGGTCATGCATTAAATTACTGTGTAACTGCAGCTTATCTCTAATTAAAAAAAAAAGCAAAAAAAAAAAAAGCCAAATCTCCCTGCTTTTCCCCCAGGCTTTCTTGAAACAACTGACTTGGAATAGGAGAATGACAGACAGCTCACGCCAGATGAATGTTAAATGATAAATGATTTTCCTGTTTCCCCTGGAGATTGATGTTTCCCCCCTCAGGCACCAGCTCCCAGCAGTGGTTCAGCTCCTCTCATTCATTCTCAGGCACTGGAGAATTCACCAGAGCTGAGCAGAAATCAGTTTCCAGAGCAAACATGGGATATTCCTTTGCTCTCCTGCAAGCCCCAAAACCAGTGACCCAAACGCTAAAGAAAATAAAACCAAAAAAAAGGAAAAGGAAGAAAAAGGAAAAAGAAAGAAGACGTGTGTTTAAAATACAAGTTCAGTGGCTCTTAGCAAGGTCATGGGGCTGGTGCAGGGACAGGCACTCACATCCCTCTCTGCAGTGAACTCACTTGCCTTGCTTTTAAGATATAATTTTTTTTTCCAGGTTGGTGACCGCTCTGGAATTTTGGGCAGTGTAAAAAGTAAATTTAAGGCTGTTTGTATGGCAGTTAAAAATTAAAAGGTTCAGGTGGGCCATTAAAGTGGAAGGAGGTTGTTCACTGCAGTCAGGAGGGTTTGGAGGAGTTGGCACTTTGAGGGAGGGGGTTGCAGGGGTGATGGATATGGGATAACTGGAGCTGCCTGTGCCCCTCTGCAGCTGGGGACGAGCAGCACCCTGTGCCCTGAGTCACCTGGGCATGAATGGGTTAATGTCTGATGTGGGTCAGCATCCAAAGAAAACAGGTGCAGACATGCCTTGCTGCACCTGGGGGCAGGAGGCCACAGGTGGGACTGTCCCTGCCCTGTCCAGGGTGGATCTGGGGCTGCCGGGGCAGATCCTCGCCGGTCACCGCAGCTGCCCCTGGAAGTTTTCATGTTTAGGCCCTGGCAGGGAGCAGCTGTGGCTGCCCCATCCCTGGAAGGGTCCCAGGCCAGGCTGGATGGGGCTTGGAGCAGCCTGGGATGGTGGAACTGGATGATCTTTAATGTCCTTCCAACCCAAACCCTTCTGTGGTATTTAGTGACCTTGAACAGTTTGTACGTTAAACAGTCCGGTACAAAGATATTTCCCGATGGTGGGAGGTGAAGGATCCTTTCCCCGTGCACTGGCCAAGCTTTTGCTGCAGGTGACACCTCTCAGGAGCAGAGCCAGCACGGGGTACGCCGTGGGTTGGTGGGATTTGAGGATTTTTTCCATCCTTTATATGTCGGTGAGGGAGCAGGATGCGCAGCAGGAATGTGGCTTGTGCTGCTCTGTTGCATCCAGGAACAGAGGATTCCCTGGGGAGAGGGTGTGGGAGCAGTTTTTGCTCTGGATGAGGTGTTCTGGTGCCTCTCCTCACCTGTAGGAGCGTCCTGAATGGGGACATGTGCCTGAACGGGGACGTGCCTGCTCCAGCTCTCGCCGTGCTGGAATCCCTCTGGCTTCAATCCAGTCCCTTCCCGTGGTCCCCCCACTGCCCCCATCCCCAGCGGCAGCTCTGGGGTGCCTCACGCTGTCCTTTCTGTCCCTGCAGACTGCCGGTACACGTGTCACCAGGAGTGCCGCAGCCTCATCCAGCTGGATTGTCGCCGGCCGGGCCAGTGCCAGGTGTCCCCAGAGAACACCCTCCTGCCAACGCGCAGCCAGGTACGCCGGGAGGGGCCCTGGGGGGACACGGCCCCGCGGCGCAGCCGTGCCCTGCCCGGGTGGGCTTGTCTGGAGTGGGGAGCTTGGGAATGTGGGCATCGCCCTCCCTCCCTGCAAAGGTGCGTGTGTGGAGCTCTGTCGCGTTTAAAGCGCTGCTGTCACCTGGAGCAGAGCGGTGCCAGGCGGGGACATCGCCCAGATCCCCGTGCTGCCGGGGAGGGTCAGGGCCGGGCCGGGAGTGTCCCCGCACGGGGCGCACCGCGCCGGGCGATCCGCGCAGAGATGCGTCTCCCGGGGCACGGATTTGCAGGCAGCGCTGGCTGACAGCCTTGCCTTGAGGGTTTCAGTAGTCCCGGGGGAAGGAGACTCTCCAGCCTGTGTTAGGACGTGCAGTAATCCCAAGGTTATCCGGAAGGCTCAGCTCTGCTCTGATCCCCCGGGTGCTGCGTGGGTGGCAAGGGGAGGCTCTCACCACGCCGGATGAGGTGTGAGATGCTTAAGGCAGGGCTGGGAGACCTGCCTGGGGTGGATCTGGCTGAGATGGAGCCTTTCCAGGTCTGTGTGCTTTTCTGAACTGTCTGGAGCAGCTCTGCAGCGAGTGGTGGAGTCACTGTGCCTCCAAGGGCTCAGAGAGCGAGTGGACGTGGCCCTTCATGGTCTGGCTGCTGGGATCCAGGTCTTTCCCAGCCCTGACAATTCTGTGGTTCTGTGTCCTCTCCCTCAGTACAGCCCCTGTTCACACCCCTCCATGTGCAGGACCTGGATGTGCTCGTGCAGAACTGGAGATGGGAACGTTTTGCACTTTTCCAAAAGCAAATGTAGAGTTTCTGTTTTGTGTGTGGGGTTTAGTCTCCATCCATCCTTTGCTGGGCAGCTGCTGCTCAGAATAAAATGATCCAGAGGGATCTGAAGTGGGATGGGATTGATCTTCCTAAATTGTGCATTACAAGAGGGCTCAGAGTGAGTTCTCCACTCCAGGTGTTTCTGTAAGGGGGTGAAGGTAAATTTGTGTGTGGTTGCATCTCCTTTGGATGTCACTGGGCTCTTGGGAAAATGAGAAAGGCTCGTTTCATCTTCAGGGCAGTCACCCCAGCCAGGGTTATTGATGGGCCTAATAACAAGCAGGGAGCCTGTGCCCGGGGCCATCCATCACCCTGCCACAGCCCTGGTGTCACCCTGGGGACGGGGAGACATCCTGTGCCAGGGAAACAAAAGTGTCTCTCCAATTCCAGCAGCAGACGGAAATCCATCAGCCCATCCCAAAGCCCCGGCTGGGGATTGCACCTGGGAATCCTCAGCACAGCAAAGCCCTGGCAGGATTCCCTGGCCTGTGCTGGGGGAGTGGGGGCTGATCTGAGGGTTAATGAGGGTAAATGCTCCATTATTCTTCATGGATAATGGATAGGAAAAAATCATTGCCAGGTTTGCTTGATCTGAGCACTCAGCCACGTTCCTGAGGGTTTCTTTGGTCAGGCAGGCTGCTGGAAAAGAGGAGGATGGAGAGAAAATAATGTCAATATTCCAGTAGGAGACCAACACTGAATACACTGGCAGGAGGGGAAGAGGGCTGAAAACACACGAAAAATTAATAGCTGGCATAATTGGTAGTCATTAAATCATATTATCACAATTAAGCAAAGTGGAAGCATCAGAGAAAAAACTATTTTAATATCATCTATTTAAGGACTGTTACCATGTAAAACCAGGCATTAATGATTTGGGCTTTGATCCAGTTAAGTATTCAGGAATGTTTTACATTTGGGTCCCAGGTCAGCCTCCCAGGGTGACATCCAGACTCTGCTGAAGCTGCCAAAAGCCTCCACTGGTCTCAGCAGTGCTGGGAATTCGGTCTGTGGATCTGGCAGGGCTGGCTGTGTGCTATGAATCTGGGAACTGCTGCAGGCACCAGCTCCCTGTGAGGGCGGTGGTGCTGATGTGCAGGTAACCACGACATGGAGCTGCTGCTGAACAAAGGGGTCAAAGTTACTGGGTTTATTTTGCTTTTTTGTGCTTTTTAATGGAGCTGATGTCCCAAGCAGGTGGAGTGCAAGGAATAAATGAGGGATTCTCCAAGAATCCCATGGAGCATCCAGAGGTTGCACCTTGGTTCCACTGGGAAATCTTGGGGCTGAGGCTTCATGGAAGACCCTGGTGCTGGTGCTTCCACTCCTCACTTTCTGCTGGTGTAGCACATGCTCGATTTAAGCCTCTTTCTCCTCTAAATTTATCCCTGAGGAGCAGCAGGGGCTGTGCTGCTGCAGGAACGCGCTGCTGCCATAAGAACGTGGATTATTTATTCCCTCTGTAAACGAGGCACTTGGATTCCTGCCTTCCTCTTCCTGAGATGCAGATGTTGCCAGTCTTTCCATCTACATCCCTGTTTGTATTCACGGGTGCTGCTGTGGTGGGCATGGAGCTCTCAAAGCCTCGTAGCAACTGAAGTCCTTCAACAGACACAGCTGGAAGGGTTTGGAGCAACATCTGCAGTCTGTCAAGAGGAGAGGTCTTGGTGCTGGGTGCTGGCTTGTGGGAAGGTCGTGGAGCCCTGGAAGAGCAAGTTGAGATGAGATATTGGGCAGGAATTGCTCCCTGTGAGGGCGGTGGTGCCTGGCACAGGTGCCCAGAGCACCTGGCAGTGCCAAGGCCAGGCTGGGCAGGGCTGGGAGCAGCCTGGGACGGTGGGAGGTGTCCCTGCCCTGTGGGGAGCAGAGCCCTTCCCCTGCCCAGCCCCACAAATCCCTGTGGTCTTCACCCGGCAGGAAGGTCACGGCTGCTGTAAAAGCAGGACCCAGGGGCTGAACACCTTTTTCCTGGGCTGCAGTCGAAGCTGCCTCGGTCTGGGCACCGAAATTGCTCCTGCTGCTCTGACATCAGCCGCAGGGCAGAGAGGCACCCACCTGTGAGGCCAGGGGCTGCTGGCACCCCGAGGGGTGTCTGAGCTGCACCCTCACCTCCCTCCCCCTTCCCCACAACCTCCATCCCCTCAGGTGATGCCCCGGCAGCTCCGGGGGATGCTCCAGCAAAAAAAAGAAAATTAAAAGCCCTCCCTGGCACCGCGTTTTGTGTCTCCAAGGTGGTGCCGGGGGTCCCCGGGGGCTGAGCCCAGCTCGGCTGCGAGCGGGTGAGAAATTCTGCAAGAGGAAGTGGCCGGGCTNGCAGCGGCTACTGCAGCTTGGATGAAGACCTCGAGGATTGCTTCTTCACGGCCAAAACCTCCTTCTTCCGCAGCGCTCAGGGCAAGGTCCCCGCCAAGGTACCGGGCGCGGGGCGGGGGCGCCGCGGCTCCCGCACCTTTCGGATGCGGCGCTGCCGAGACGGAGCCGGCGCGGGGGTCGGGGCAGAGCTGCCGCCCGGGAGGGGCTCTGCCCTCTGCTCTGCCGGGTCTGCACCTCTGCGGGCTTTTCTCAGCCTCCTCCACGCCGGGGTTCCCCGTTCCCCGGGGGTTCACGGCGGGGGGCCGCTCTCGGTGTGTTTTCCGGCAATAGGTGAAATCCTTCAGCCAGCTGTCAGCCACGGGGCAGGGACCCGTGCTTTGGCCTTGCAGAATCCGCTCCGTGGGTGAAAAATGCACCTGTGGGGCGGCTGGGAAAGTTCAGGGCAGAATTAATCTGTGAACTGATTAACACGATGATGGACNGCTGCGAGCGGGTGAGAAATTCTGCAAGAGGAAGGGGCCGGGCTGCGGCAGTGCGAGGCGAGGGCAGGAAGGGGAGGCGATGCTGCCGCTGCCGCTGCTGCGCGGGCACCCCCGGGAGCGGCGAACTGGGAGCGAACCGGGAGCTCTGCCCCTTCCATGCCGGCCCAGCGCCGCTGCGCAGGGAGGCGGAGGCGGGTGCGGGAGGCGAGGGAAGGGAAGGGTTACCCGGCACGGCTGCCTGTTCAGCACGAGCAGCTCGGCAGGATGAGCAGGAGCTGCTGCAGATAAGCGGCGAGCCGGGGACGTGAGCGCGGGGCTCGCCGGAGCCGCAGCGGGGACCCCGATGGTCGNGGTTCCCCGTTCCCCGGGGATTCACGGCGGGGAGCCGCTCTCGGTGTGTTTTCCGGCAATAGGTGAAATCCTTCAGCCAGCTGTCAGCCACGGGGCAGGGACCCGTGCTTTGGCCTTGCAGAATCCGCTCCGTGGGTGAAAAATGCACCTGTGGGGCGGCTGGGAAAGTTCAGGGCAGAATTAATCTGTGAACTGATTAACACGATGATGGACGGGGTCCTTCTCTGGGAGCCTGGGGCTGCGTGTGCCTGCCTTGGAGAAGGACAGAGGGTTGGGCAGTGTTTCACCCAGGATGAGATTTGTGCCTCAGCAACACTGACAAAGCTGCTTCACGGTTCTTAAATGTCTATTAAAAAAAAGAAAATTAAAAATCCCTGTCATGAACTTTGGGGCCCCAACCAGAGCTGAGCAAAAAAGGAGAAGGCGCTGCTGCAGAAGTGGGAGTTTCACAGGGGAACGAGCCCTGCAGCAATCAGAGATCAAATCTGGCCCAGGGAGCAGCTTTTTCTCTTAAAATCCTCCTGTAAACCACGAGCACCGACCTGCTCCTGTTCAGCCTCTGCTGTATTTGCACCTGAAGCTGCAGAGCTGCAACCCTCAGCAGCTGCTTTGGGGTTCAGCTTCCTGCAGCAGCTCCAAGGGCTGGGGGGGCTGCTCTGAAGGGGGAGCTTCAATCAGCTGGGAATTTTATTGAATTTCTCTGCAGAAATGGTTTAAGATGGGATATTCCCCACTAGCCAGCAGCTCCCTCTCGTTATGATTAACCGACACGTACTGCTGGTTTTTAAATGTCATTTGATGATTCATTTGTGTAGGAGATGGAGGAGATTGGGGTGCTGGTGCAGCCAGAGCTGCTCTGTTTGAGCCAGGGCACTGCAGATCCTGGGGATCCTCTGGAAATCAGCCAGCTGCAGCTGCTGTTTGGGATTTCTCCCTCTCGGAGGGGTCAGGGGCTGCTGCAGCCCCTTTTACCCAGCTGCTCACCTGGACGTGACCCGTGTGGGTGGCAGAGAGGATGGAGCCTTTCAGGGGTTTGGTGTTGTGGGGAGGAAATGGTTCCTGTGCATGAAAAAACCCTCACATGCACTAACGTGCTGCTGAGCCCAACTGGTGCCGTGTGATGGGGCTTTGTGAGGAGGTGGATTCTCACACAGATGGAAACCACACTCAGGCCTTGGTGCAGGAAGCTTTTGGGGGGTTCATGGCTTATTTGGGGTTGGTGGTGATGCAGGTCCTGCAGGAAGAAGAGGAGGTGGTGGGCATCTCTCTTGGTGGTTGACATCTCAAATTCAACCTGTTTTGATTAACTCTTTTTAACTTGGTATCTTATTTAAGTGGTAATTATTGAATGTGGAACGTTTCCACCCCTGCAAGGGCTGTGTGTGACAACAACTCTGTTTTCCTGGCCCAGCCACAGGGTGAGAACATCCACTGAGCCCCCGGAGTGAGTTCAGCAGGTGGATGTGCCTGGGGATGGTTGTCCATGCCAGGAGTGATTCCCGAGCCCAGGACAGGCCTGGCAGTGGGGCAGCTCTGGGCAGGAGGAAGCCCAGTATGGATAACTCAGGGATACAGGTCCTGAAAGACACAGGAAACATCTCTGGGGAGGAAATGAGGTGTGGGTGGGTAGAAGGGGCACACGGGCCGCTGCACGGCACTTAATGGAGTGGGATTTGACCTGCAGGATTACAGAAACCATTTTTCTGATTGAAACAACTGTATTAGTCTGAAGAGCCTCTTTCTAGGAATGCTGTAATTCCTTTTTATTTTCAGAACCATCAGTGGAATCACTCTTAATTAGCAAAGAGCTGGTTTAGATCTTAGATGTGACCTCACCCCTGGAGATCCATTACTTTGCATTTTCGGGCCTCTCCAGCTGAATGGCTTCAGTGGCTTCTGCCTGAAGCCTGGTTGCTTAAAACTCTGCAAAATTGCTCTTGGAGTCCTGCAGCAGTGGCTGATGAGGGAGCTGGCTCAGGGAGGGAGGGGACGAGGGAATATGCAGGGATGGGAAGCACAGAGGGGCAGAACCCAGCGAGGGCTGGGTGAAGGGACCTCCGGGACCCCCCAGCCTCGCCCCGTGCCCAGGGCAGGTCTGTGGGTGCAGGGGACAGCTGGGGCTGCCTGGGCACAGCCAGCCTGGTGCAATGCAGAGGAGCTCCAGCCTGGACCCCCCTGAGATGCAGCTCCCTGTGAGGACCTTGTCAGCTCTCAGTGCTGAGCTGAGATGTGGCAGGAAAATCGGTTTCTAAGTGAAGTCTCCATGGCAATCAAAACACTGAGCCCGTCTTCACTTGCTCCAGCCTCTCTGAAATGCAGCAGCCATCCCTCTCCCCTGCTCCAGAGCAGCACAGCTCTTCTGTGAACCCCTTTTCCTCTGAACCCCAAAGTAAACCACAGCACCACCTCTGAATTTCTCAAAGGGAGGGAAATGTTGGGGGGATTTAAGGTTTTTTGGGGTTTTTTTGGGTCCAGATCTCTTGTGTGATTCTCCCACCTGCCTGTCTGTGCTGGAGCAGTGGATCCTTTCCCAATTTAGTGCTGTGAACCCTGGGAGTGGGCGTTGAAGGGGAAGTGTTGGGTGTTGTGCAGGCATGGAGAGCTCTGTGAGAGCAGAGATGTCCCAGCTCTGGTGACAGCCCTGTCCCCAGTGTCCCCGAGTTGCCACTGCTCCCTGCTGCAGCTGGATTTACAGATCTGAGCTGCTGCCACTCACGTTTCTGACTCCAATCTGAAGCATTCACATTTATTTCCCATCCCCTTGTGCTGGGCTGTGTTTGTAGTGACAGGTGATGCTGCTCTGAGCTGCAGCTCCACAGTCAGGGACACTCAGATGTGCTTCTCCAGGCTTTGTTTTCTGGTGTGTTAAGACAAATCTTTCCTTAATAAGCAGAAAAACTGAGGGTTGATGCCCCAGCTCATAAAATTCCTTGAGGAGATCTCTGAAATGCTCCTGCAGCCTGAACAAGGAGCCAAAGGCAGAGCTTGGCCGTGGGTTTGGGAATGCCACTTGTCACAGCCTGGCTGATGGAGCTGTGCCCGAGCACACCGGGGAGGACGTGGCCACTCCTGCCAGGAATGTGGTGATGCTGGGCCAGATCCATCCCCGGGCTCTGCTCTCCAATTCATTAACCAAAGGGCTGATGAGGAGGCCTGGCTGGGAGCGAGGGGCAGGGATGGGCTCCAGGGAGTGTCCACCACACTGGGACTTTGTGCCTCTGCTGCTTTCCCATGCCTGGCTGCTGGTGGAGCCACAGTTCCTGAGGAGCTGCCAGGCTGTGGCCACACAGCAGCTCCTGGGGCTGTTATTCCCAAAATGGGGGCCCAGCGTGGTGCAGAGCTGCTGCCTTGGCTGCTTTTAAATGGTTTTTAAGTTGGGTGTTGACTTGAGAAGGTGAGAGGCTGTAGGGAGGGTGCGCTTTGAATGTGAGGTGTGTTTCTCCTGGCATCCCTGTAAATGGAAATATCCCTCACAGGGGGTTTCCTTGTTTTCTCTCTTGGCCTGGAATCCTTTTGAGAGCTGTCACCGTCTCGATGGCCCCTGGGCTGTAGGTAAGAGCCTGGCAGGAGCTTACAGCCCATTAGCTGAGTGCTGGCTTGCACAGAGGGTCCGGGTGGTGAACCCTGCCCAGCCCCGGGCCATGGGCTTTGTGTGCCACCAGAGCCGGTCCCGGGCAGCCTTTGTCCCTTTGTCCCCTGGAGCATTAACCCAAGTGCAGCTGCGGCTCCGGTCGTTCCTTACAATGGGCATTTCTTACAGCTGAGCAATAACGGGGGTTGTGGAGGGCAGGGGGAGGGCAGAGGAGAGTCCTGCCCTGCCGTGGATGTCCCAAATCCCCGTGTCCAGGCTGTCCTGGCAGCCTGCGTGTCCCTGTGTCCCTGCAGCCACCACTGCTCGTGAGCAGGGTCATGGCAGTGCCACAGGGCTGGCAAAGCCTTCACCTGCTGAGTCTGGGCCAGGCCAGGGAGCTGCAGCGTGTTTAACTCTGGCTGGGCAGCAGATTGTCCACGGGGCAGGCGTGGAGCCCTCCTGGGCTGCCCAAGGTTTTCCTGCTGCTCACACAGGAGGGTGGCACAGGGAATGTGCCCGTTCCTTGGCTCCACACTGGTGTCCTGTGCTGGTTCCTTGGCTCCACACTGGTGTCCTGTGCCTGTTCCTTGGCTCCACACTGGTGTCCTGTGCTGGTTCCTTGGCTCCACACTGGTGTCCTGTGCCTGTTCCTTGGCTCCACACTGGTGACCTGTGCCNCCATGGTGTACTGTGCCTGTGCCTTGGCTCCACACTGGTGTCCCGTGCCCGTTCCTTGGCTCCACACTGGTGTCCCGTGCTGAGGCCACTGGCCAGGTGATCCCTGAGGATGGCTGAGCTGGCTCATCCCGTTTTCCACACAGGAAAGCTGCAGGCCCAGCAGGGCTGAGGAGCAGATCAGAGATGTGGTTTTGTTACCAGCTCATTTCATCCTGTCCTGGTACAACAGGAAATGTGGCAACGGTTTTATGGTTAAAAGCTTCTGTTTTTCTTCCTTTAGCCAGAATTGCAGATTCTGCACCAGAAACTTTGCACAACCGGAGGTTGGGGTTGATCTGTGGGGAGCAAGAAGTGGCTGATCTGGTCATGCACTGCAGGAGGACCAGCATTGCCCTTCCCAGGCTGTGCTGCC